>JAUTXW010004455.1:0-25000 GCA_030620095.1 Kuschelorhynchus macadamiae | reverse complement strand
TTTTTTTAGGCGCCAATTTTTTCCACCATATTGCATTGGTACCAATATTTTACCAATTTCTACCTATGCCACATTTAATTTTTGGGAATAATTTAAAATAAAGTAATTTACACTGAGTTTTTTAAGACCGCCATTTTGTTCCATCATGTTGAATTCCTATTAGTTTAACCCTATAAGTACCATATTTAGAATAGGAGAGTTCAAATTGTCAATGCTATTCAGTTGTAGTAGGATATAGCTATAAAGGACAGAAGAATTGATTTAACATATAAAACTTAACTAAGCCATCAAAAAAAACTTTACGGCGCTTTCTTTGCCCCTTTTGCACTTCACTTACATTTTCACCCGCGAGCTATCACTGGTATTTCTAATTACTTCCTGAGACATTGCATCTGCACCCTTTCACATGTTTTGACTATGCTATTTAATAGTAAAGTAAGACTGGGTCAATTTTCAGAAGCATTCAAGGAGGGACTTCTAATACCAATCCACAAATCTGGATAAAAGGAACCCTTGGAAAATTACCAAAGTGTATGTAAACTATCAAGTATCCCTAAATTGTTTCCCTCTCTTATGTATGATCAGCTTGCATGGTCACTAATTCAGCTGTCTATCAGCCATACCTGCTGGAGGAGTGTGTCCAAGTCAATGTTATTTACATTCGACAAGGTTGACCATGAACTATCAATAAGATCCAATAAAAACAATTTCTGATCTTCAGCAAGGGCCTCACTTTCACCCCTACTTTTTAATGATTTTAAACGATGTTCGTAGCTATATGAAAGAAGCTAAATTTTTAATGTTTGCTGTCAACTTCAAATTGTTAAAACATGACAAAACTGTTAGTAATTCCTATGCCTTCTAGTCTGATTTAAACAGATCCAATAGTCTAACTTAAATGGGCTAGCACTTAATATAGATACACATTACCTTTTTCAAAGGCATGGAGGAGTTGACACTTTTTGTAGTATAGAACATTGTATTTTGAATCGAATACAGAATCTTGGTGTAGTGTTTGACTATTGTGTCATTTTGTAACTGTATATGTGTAGTATCAGCTAAAGCAAGTAAATTAATAAATTTTAGACACAGAAATTGTAAAGACTTGCATCAGTGACATGGTTGCCCAATTATAAAGTGTTCATTGTTAAGATATGGATTAACAATCTAGGGAGGAATCTACAATTCAATACAAAAAATAAATATATTAGAAAAATATCTACTAAAATAATATATAGATAAAAATATAAAGAATATACCCAACTAGTCTCTTCACACACGAAACAATAAACATCAGAACACTATATACAACATCAATCTGTACACATATCCATAGCCATAAGACAGAGAAAAATTATATAATCCACCAACAAAACAAAGAGAAAAACAAGAAGAAATCTACAATCACAAAACTTCAACAACATAAGTACTTAAGAGAAAAGCATTAAGTATTTTAACAAATATGTTGGAAAATGTATACAGGGTGTTACAAATGATAGGATAGCATTGGCCTCTCAAAATCCACAAGAGATGTGAGATTAGTTAAATTAGGGCAAAGTTGCGCAATTTAATTAATGCCGTTGACAAAGCTGCAAATTTCCGACTACTTCCGAAAATATCCGTAAAAAAAACACCAAAATCGTCATTTTCTTTTTATTTTTTTTAGGCTGCATTTGACGAGATATGACAAAATAAACTTTACATCTTTACAGCCACAACAATGTATCACAATTAACGTTTGAATAGAAGAGACAATGTGTTAGTGATGAGACCACGAAATCGAAACGACAGATTTTAAATCTGAGTAGAGGAGCAAAAGTAACTATAAAAATTTAAAATTTATTTTCTAATATGTCTTTAAATGCAGCCTGAAAAAAAATAAAACGTAAAATGAGGATTTTTAATTTTTGCCACAATGGTGCAAATAATAACACCAGATATTCTCCAAGCAGTTTATGAAAAGTTGAATCGCCATTGCCGTGATTATGTAAATAGTGATGGTGCCCATTTTCAATACTTTTCTTAAATGTGTTTTTGTTAGTATTGTATAATAGGGGCAAAATTAAAAGATTGTGGCGAAAATAAAAAAATGTGTTTTATAACATTAATTTTTATTCATTCAAAAGTATTGGTTTCTTTATTTCATACATTAGATTCAAGCCTAATTCTAAAAATACAATGTTCTAATCTAACTAGTGTACAAAATGGCGCCTTACCAAAAAATGGTAAATTTAAAAATGACCATAAGTCCAAAACTTGAGTTTTGACCAATATTATAACACATTTTTTGGTCTAAATTACCTTTATGTTTTTGACGAACAAGGTGTACTTTAAACATTTAAGCAAACATTTGAATGTCAATTAACACATTTAATACTAACCTGTTGTTACTCCTGTTGGCAAGTTGAGATACTCAACTTGTCTGTGTGAAAGTCTATGAGGCAAATAGCTGCCCTCAGATTGGTCTGAATCTTCATTGTCAGGTTCATGACCTAAAAGAAAATATGAATATTTAGGATAACATAAGTTATTACTTATTTTCGATTTTATAAATAAAATTCTAAAGGCAAATTTTCTAATACACACTTCTTTCACTAAGTGCAGTTACAATAACTGAAACTGGGACAAGAACTTTTTTCTGGTGTAAATTGCTCTTTGATCTGCCGTATGCACCCTTTAGATATAACTTATCATATTATGACTGGTATGTTAATTGAAAGTATCAAAGTTTAAAAATAATTATAGAAATGCTACATTTATCAAGAATAGAAATATTGGTAATGCAGAACATTGCCAAAATAATTTGAATATTCCTCTTAGATTTCTTCATGAAATTTGCAATATTAAAGGTCACTTCAAGAGCCTGATTTACCAACATTTATAAAAAGTGACATAAGGTCTTGCCCATATTTCAATGATATTCAACTGTACTGTAGAATTTTCAAGATAAATGTGAACATACAAAAAATTAAATATTTAATATCAGTCACCCTGACAATTTCCTAATTGGCCGACTCAAGAATCAACAAGAAAAAGCACAATAACTTTAAATATACATCATTATATAGAGTGTGTTATTTTTTTTTTTTTTGAACCAGTCAAGCAAAATATTTTAAATTAAACTTCAATAACAGTGTTTATGTTTCGTGATTAAAAATTTCAAGATGATGGCAAGTAGCATGTATTTTTAAAGGAATGTCCTTATGAACTTGGGTGCTAAATATTGTATAATTTACAGGGTGATCTAATTTTAAGTAAAATTCAAATTTTCTCCTTTATAAAACACCTGTAACTAGAAAATTACAGTACTTATGGATCACATGAGAATAAAAAAATACTTGTTTTCTTTTCAAAAAATTTTATTTTCCAAAATGGTGCACAGTTAGGGTTGCCAATTCAAAATTGTCAAAATCAAGGCTGAAATAGTAAAAATTCAGGACAATTTACGATGCCAAAGTTTAAAAACTCAAAAACAGCCAAGTAAATACAGATAATACAAGAGCAACTCTAGTTAATTTTTGCCTTACTAACATTAATATATAATAAAGAAACATTGATATGATAATAGGAATTAGTAACAATATTTAGCTAGTTTGCGTCAAAGAGTATAGCTAAAAAATATCTACCTAAGTACTTTATGCAGAACTCAGACTTTGATGACAAAACATTAGATGTAGGTAAGTTACTTATGCTAACATCAAAAAAAATCAAATACCTAGGTAGAATATTGATGAGTATAGCTAAAAAGCATGCAGGAACTATAAACTAAGCGAAAAATATACATAGTATATTAAACCTAAAAAACAAAACAAATAATCACATATAAGGTATAAGATAAGGAAACAAGTATGGCTAAAAAAATAGTAATTTAAAATGAAGTTAATAAAATAATTTAGCTGTCTCGTTTTTTTTTAACAAATACTTAACCTGAGATTTGGCTGTGCGTAGAAAATTAAAAACAGAATATACCTAGTTATAAAAATCTGGACGTTTTGCCCAAGTAAAATTTACTTTATTTGAATGTCCTGAATATGACGATCAATTTAGCATATTTCTTTCATCTGTCCACGACGTCTCGGACATGGAAAAATCGCGATTTTTATCAGAGTTTGTTGCAAATATTGATAAAAACAGAGTGAATAATAAGAATATATTTTAAACTTTTGTTGGATTTAAATAAAGAATCCCATTTTGTTACTGGAGATAAGCTATCATTGGAACAGAACCTACAGTTTGGATACAATTGCAAAATAAAGGGGTATCAAATATCATAATTCATAATAAGTATTTAAATTGTAAGAACTAAATTTGAGTTTAAAAGATTTTATTTAATAAATATGTAAATGAAAATTATCTTTTTCAATACATTTTATTATTTTTTATTCTGCTTAAAAAATAAGTAGTTCATGAATAATAAAATTTAATTTAATTTTTAGTACCAAATAGTTTAATAACACAAATTAATGAGACCAGTTATTTTGACAACTGTTTACCTGTTTACTTCTGGGAAGGTTGTTTTTATATGTTAGGTATATATATATATAATATATATATATATATATATATATATATAATCTTTGAATGATTGTGTAGGGCTACACTACTAGCCCTACAAAATGATCTTGATCTTATAAGGTGCTGTAGAAACAGATTGTATTTAAATATTGATAAATGCACATTCATTACCTTTTTCAGAATAACAAACTTTAATTACGCAATTAATGGTGAAGAATTAAAGAGGGTAAATTCAATTTCTGATTTGGATATAATACTGGAAAATAAACTTAGATTTACATTATGATTATATAATTAATATATCACTAAAATTCGTAGGCTTCATTAGTAGATTCTCCCAAGGGTTTTGAGCTGTCAAACCAATGAACTTTCGGTACAAAAATCACTCCTCAGGTCTGGATGAAATTCCAGTTTATACACTTAAACATGTAGCAGATTTAATATCTTGCCCAGTTGCGCATATAATAAATGAATGTTTTGTTTCTGGTAAGTTTCCTAATGCACTAAAAAAAGCTAAGCTAGTACCTATCCACAAAAAAGGAGATAAACAAAGGAGTTCAAACTATCGCCCCATCTCACTCTTGCCTTCCATTTGAAAGGTTTTTGAGAGATCAATTTACAACAGACTTTTATTATTTTGTAACCAAAATCACATATTAAGTGACAGGCAGTTTGGATTTAGACCAACAAAGTCTACTGAATTGGCAATTTTTCATGCCTTAATATACATCTATGAAAATGTTGATAAAAACCACAGGGTAGCAGGTATCTATTTTGACCTCTCTAAAGCCTTTGATACTCTGGATCACAAGCAGTTATTGAGAAAATTGCATTGTTATGGGATTCGTGGTACATGTGCAAATCTAATAAACTCATACTTGGATG
Source organism: Kuschelorhynchus macadamiae (assembly GCA_030620095.1). NCBI lineage: Eukaryota > Metazoa > Arthropoda > Insecta > Coleoptera > Curculionidae > Kuschelorhynchus > Kuschelorhynchus macadamiae. Next base: position 19,600 of record JAUTXW010004455.1, on the reverse strand, counting down.
AAAGAACCCAAACAGTGTGCATCACACAAAATGGAACAAATTATTACTCAGATACTATTAAGCTCAAAATGGGTGTACCTCAGGGCTCCATTCTGGGGCCACTTTTATTTATATTGTATGTGAATGACCTATTCGATGGATTTAGTGGGGGGATTGTTTGCCAATATGCAGATGATACATCTGTTTTAGTGGCTGATAGTTGTTTGCATGGTTTGTCGAGTGGATGTTCACGTGTGGCAAAGTCCATGGCTGAATGGTGCGAGGGAAATTCTTTGAAGCTTAATGCTGACAAAACTGGTCTCTTGACTTTTACCAAGAGGAGTACCCAGGAATCATTACTTGTCAGACTTAAACAAAAATCTATCTCAATGTCTGACTCAGTGGGGTTTTTGGGAGTGGATCTAGATCAGTGCTTGGCCTGGGGAGCTCACATTGAGTCTCTGGCCTCAAGATTGAGTAGTACATGTGCTATGATCCGTTAAAATGTTATTTATTTATTCATTAATTTAATTTTAAAATGTTTTGTCAAAATCATATTTTATTATCTGTTTGTTTGATCATTGAATGTCTATTTAAAATATGTATTATATATTAATGTTGTTATGCAACATATATACTTTCTTGTGTGACGTTGCCTTGTCCTTTGTGATTTAGCTGGCAATAAAGGATGTTTATTATTATTATTATTATTATTATTATTAAAGAAATTAATGTAAATCTATCATCAAGGTTAAGCTTTAGTTTGGCTTTAGGCTGTGTGGGATCATTTAGTAAATTAAAGAATTTTGATCTATCTAGAAATATTTTTTGTATTTTAAATAATTTATCACATATAGGATGAAAAATGTATCTTCCTAAAGCTTATGGTTACGTCTACATTGGGCTCTTGCATGACATGTTAATCTCAGAGTTGGTTCACTCAGACAAAAGCTTGCCAATTAGAGGTTTTCTACATAAATTACGTACTTAGTTTATACATATTCCACATCAGATATTGGAAACAATATTCTGCATGTAATTCAATTCTGTATGTAATTGAACTCTATTTACAGCAAAATTCATCAAAAAAGGAATTTTATTTAGAGTACAACGTTTTAAAAATTTTAACTTTTTACCATCAGAAATTTTGGCAATTTAAGATGCTGCAACTACTTACAAAGAGTTCAATAACGAAGAAATTTTAAAATTATAAATGTATGTTTACACTGCATGAATTAATAAACACCATACATAATTGTTGAATATGTTCTTTCTAGTATTTGTGAGTACCAGATCATTTCGATTCGAGCCTCGAGACTACCTATTTACTTATTTATTTTGTTTTATTTAATACTAATCTTGTCATACATAAAATGCTTATATACGTCAAGTGGAACAAAGAATCACTGTTTTTTTAAAAATATGGTTTTAAAATGTATTATGTAAATACCTTGAGTTGAAATTTCATCAAATACAATTCATTTGCCCTGGAAAACAGTGCACTAAGCATGCATGCACAATTAATGCACAACTAACAAGCATTTCCTCTAATCCAATTAATTAGGTCAAACATTAACATACCAGTCAGAGATTCACTTCCACTATCAGAATGATCACTATCAGACTCTCTGCTATTGTTAAGCAAGAAATGTTCTAAGGGTAATAAATGAGAATCATGCCAATTTGAGTATAAAGGGGCCTCGGCCCCTCTTTGACTAAAACTACTGCTTCTACATAAATCACTGGGTTTACGGCGTAACTGGGGAGTACTAGCAGAGAGCTAATGCTTGTCCTCTCTCAGATGGATGGCCAGTCTGAGTGGCCTGATTGCTTGTCACAGCGGGGCTACAGTCAGTGTTATGTTTTAATGTCTGCAATTTAGCTAAAGGTATAATGTCACAGTTAGTAGGCTTATGCCAAACAGTTCTTTGTGATGTGGCATTATAATAATAAAACCTTGCTGTGTTTTGATCAAATAGTTCCCACCACTGGTTTGAATCAGTGCGTTTAACAGGTACACCTTCTGGAGGATCCCATACACATTCTCCTGTTGCTAAATTGGCATACATATGTTCTTGAGTTTTGGGCTCATTATTTCCACCCATTCCACCCTAAAATAAATGCATTTTATAACGGGGTGTGACTTTAAATAAAATATTGATTGAATACCTGTATGAATTTGAAGCCATTTTTTTTACATTGTCTCTAAAAGCTTAACACTAAATCTCTTGATATGTTAAAACGACATATTTATAAATTTTATTGTCAATGTAAGCCTCAATCATATTTTAAATGACTGAGGAATCTTATAAAACCATAACAAAAAAATAAATAGTTCTCAGAAAACATACTATTCTGTCAACGCCATTGTTTATTAAAAATTGCCAATGGCAATACCAACTATCGCAATTGTCAAAAAATTGAAAAGTTTCACTTCACACTTATTATTACCAACATAGCGATGATACATTTCAAGGCGATGCCATGCCTATTTAATGACGTCGTAGATAGAACTGGTTGCATCTGGGTACGTGCTTGAATATTGAAACCTGAAACTGTTTCAAGGATCTTTAGCACTCACCTGATTCGACTAGTGTAACAAATGCTGAGTGATCTCCACCTTCTACTTGATAAGTACCAAGTCTGTGGTAAATACTATCAACCGCACTTCGAATACTTTTGGCTGGTAAACTAGTAACATCCATCCGTATACTATCTTGTAAGTCCTCAATGCTGTTTGCTCCATTTTTAAACACTCTTTCCTTCAAATGCCCCAATAGAAAGAAATCTAATAGAATAAGGTCCGGAAACCTTGGTGGCCATTCAATGGAACCCCCTTCGACCTATCCACCGATTTGGAAAAATTTCGTCCAAGTACCTCCGAACATTTGTTCCAAAATTCGTTGGAGCGCCATCTTGTTGAAACCATATTCTTTCATGGGGAATATCTAGATCACCCCCGTTGAGAAACATTAATGCTAATGCAGGTATTAAACCGGATGAGAGGTAGTCCGAATAACGCTCAGCAGTAAGATTTTCTTTAAATAAATATGGTTCTAAAATTTGGTTATTTATTATATCAACCCACACATTGACTTTATGGGGATGTTGTGTATGTCCCTCACGTATCCACTGTTGATTATAAGACCATCGGTAATTATGTCTATTGATCATTCCATTTAAATAAAATGTAGCCGCATCGGAGAAGATAATATTTTGACAAGATATATTATTTTCATCATATCTTCTTATCATTTCTTCACAGAATTGTAATCTTCTATCGTAGTCATCTTCAAGAAGTTCCTGTACAACATGCACTTTATATGGGTGATACTTCTGGCTCTTTAATAACCGCTGTACAGAAGCTCTACTGACATTGTTATTTAGCGGCGAGGTATTAGTTGAGGAATGTAGACTTTCTTGTTCTGGTACCAGTAGGAGTATATCGTGTTTTTTGTCTTCAGTTAAAGCGTGTGGTCGACCCGTTTTAGATAAATCCCTAACTGTCCCGTGTTGTTCAAATCTGTGAAATATCCTACTCACACTTGACCGCGTAATAGTATTCTCGGGATACTTTTCATTAAACAATACACAAATTTCATCCTGGCTCCGTACGTTGTCTCTACAACCCAACAATATCAACATTTCAATACTCTACCTTTCTGAGAGCACCGTAATTCAAAAAATGTTTAAAGTTCCAAAATACTAACACTTGCTTACGATTCAACGACCAAGCTGAACGATTAACTGTATTTATTATTTTGTGAGTGTAGGTATTTGCCAAAAAAAAAAAACAAATGTGAGAAAAAACTGAGAATTCCAAGAATCCAAACTTCTTGTCTGAATTTTGCAATGTAAAAATTTGTGATATTAAGAAATTGCTTCTTAACGTATAGAACAATAATTAATACCTCTATCGTTTAATCAATCCTCTCGAGATATTTCAACGAAATTTTCTGAAGTCACTGAATAGCTTGATGGGGACTCATAAATGATGGTAACCAAGGTCGTTCCGCGTTAGACCATAAGGATCAAAGTCTATATAATACTACAGTATTATATAGACTTTGATAAGGATCAACTTTGATAGTTAATTTTAATTAAAAACTTATATCAACTCGGTTTACTGTAATGAAATAAGCAGACCCCTAATTTGCTGCTAGTATCGGATTGAGTTTTAGAAGACCTCATAGGGCTCCACATGACCTATGTTGCCATTTGAATTTTGTGCGTTTCTTTTGAACAATTTGGTATATATATATATATATATATATATATATATATATATATATATATATATATATATATATATATTCTTATGTTCCTTTGCATCATACTTAATTTAGACGAGTTTAGCGACAGCGAAACAGACCTAGCTGTAGAATAGCATTATAAATTAAAAAAATATATATATAAATATATATATATATATATATATATATATATATATATATATATATATATATATATCTTAATTTATAATGTTATTCTATTGCTAGATCTGTTTCGCTGTCGCTAAACTCACCTAAATGAATTATAATGCAAAGGAACATAGGAATTTTCTGCAGTAATTACGTCATTGACTCAATTTTCCCAAATACCTGGTAAAATATAAGCACATTTTTTTATTAATTCTACAACACTACCTTGTCGGAGAAATATTTTAAAACCTGAGCTTTGATTTTGATTTGTACTATATTTGTTCTATGGTATTAAAAACACAATAAAAGAGTGTAAGCCGTAGCACTGTATGCCCCATTTCTTTTACCAATGCGTCACAAACATATACCTTTTTTGTACAGAAATGCTTAAAACTTCTAGATTACTTTTTTGTAAAGCTCTTTGTAACTGGCGACTGTGAAAGCTCGCATTGTCCATGATTATCACGCTTTTATGAAGAATGTTTGGTAAAACACAATTCTTGAACCATTCTCCAAAAAGTTCTGCCTTTAAATTTTCATGCTAGCCCAGGCAGGAGTATTTAATATTTATAGAGAGCTATAAGGCATTTGGGAACTAACCGTTTTCTGATCCGGCATGGTTATCGTTCACCCTTTATTTGAGGAAACTTTTATTGAACACCTACTGGAAGAATCGGACCTTCCTTTGGATGCGTGTCAAATCATGTCTGATCGAGATAAATTATTGGGCGACTTCTAGAATAGTATTTTCTTATCTATCTTATCTCCAAAAGCTAGAGATGCTACAGCTTATTTGGGGTTTAGCATTAGTGAGACGTTGCTTAAGAATTTCTCATGTATGTGCACGTTGCTTTTTGTAGATGGTCTAGACTGCAATTTTATTTTATTTTTTCTGTTTTGCTACGAATTTCGGTGGGGGGTCTAACCCCCAACCCCCCCCCCCTCTGGGTGCGTCACTGCCTGCCACAGAAGACATTTTATATCTATCTTTTTATACCTAGAAATTATTACACCTCTCAACTATTTTTATTTGTTCTTTGCCAAGCTCTTGTCTACATAATGAGAGCGTCACAGGTAGTTTTATTGTAGACATTGAGTCAGAACCACTTTTGAAAGGATCAGATATCAACCCCGCCAGCAAATGCATTTGAGAAACGGCAGATTTATTCCCAAAGCCATTCTAAACATTTTGTACGGTATAAATATCGATGACTACAGCGGCTGTAGCAAGAAGTTTTCTGGACTAAAATTAATAAAAACCTACTTCAGGGCGGCTATGGAAACAGAAAAATTAAATGGATAGGCCTCCATGTATATACACGACGAAGTTCTCATTTCACCGGAGGAAGTATTAGATGATAATACGCTCACTTCGCCAGGATGCTAAGAACTAACTGCTCGGAAATGAAAATTGCTTCATGTTATAAATAATAAGAAAAATTATAGTTTAGTATCTTAACCCTCCCCTGCAAAGCAAAAATCCTATATTGCTCATTTGCCTTCTGGCGCTCTTCTACCTTTTGGCACCCCCTGTGACAAAAAAGATTATTGCTCATAAATACCTTACCCAAGTAATGCAAAACATATTCATCAGTCAGGCATGATGACGTTTTTTTTGTGTTTCCTGGGTGTTATTCTTTGCTACTCGAAAAAAAAATTAGTGTTACTTTGTCGCCTTTATTATGATTGCCCCCTCCGCACCTGTTGTGTCGTAATAATCGTAAAATGTAAATAAGAGGTCTAAAACATTATTTTAAATACGAATCTTAGGCTTAAGCGGTATCCCATCTAACGGTTAACTCAAGATGATGACAAATCTTTAATCAAAATTTAATCCTGGGTTTGAGGTTTAAATCCACATTTTAAAAGTGACGCTTATATGTGGTTACGAGTTATAATAATTTTTTAATTCTTATTTATTTCGTATACTTTTCCGACTTTCTTTTTTTCAAAGAAACTAACTTTGTTTATTATACATATTATATATATTAGAGTTTAATGTATTGGATTTTTCTAATGTGCACCTAGCTTTAATTTTAAAAAATCTGTGCAAAGTACATCAGTGATTATTACTCTATTAGTGGCTAGTAAGGTTAACTTTCGTAAATAACGTTTTCAAATGTTTCAAACAGAATGACAGATTGTAAAACAACCTACATGAAAGAGTTAGTTAGTAAATTCGCAACTAAATGAAATCCACACCATATATTTTATTATTTTTAATTTTTCCCCTAGTTGAGCGTGTAAATTAAAACGAGCAAACTGTCGAACGTACTCCCTCTGTCATTCCGGATTTAAGTCGCCGAATAGTTCAATCGAACGTCGACAGATCGTGTAGTTGGGTGCGTAGAGTAAATTTTCAGCCTTTTCGACTTTTATTACTTCGTATTAAATTATTTTAGTTTAGGCATCGTTGTCGATTTCTAGAAAAGGCTGCGGCCTTCGGAAGCCTGTTGTTATTTTTTTACCTACCATAGACTTTTTATTAATAATTTTCAAATATGACCCGTAAGTATTAACTTTGCAATAATCAATCCATTTAAAATTAAGCATGGAAAATATTTTATAGGTGGCAATCAGCGTGAACTAGCTAGGGCGAAAAATCAAAAAAAGCAGCAAGAACAAAGTAAAGGCAAAAAGAACGATGGACTTACTGTGGAACAAAGGAAATTTAGGTAAGCGTACTAACATTTATTAATTTAAAAAAAAAAAGAAAAACGTGAATGTTATTGCGTTCCAGATAGATTCGTAAGAATGCTAGGAATGTCAGTACTCAATTTGATAAAAAGTAATACCTATACGTGTTTCTGGAATTATCACATGGACGTTACTATTTTAAAAATAGTCTCAAGTGGCACCAATATTTTGAATGATTCTGATTTATATTTTTTACCCAACCTGATTTTTAGGGACCCAAATCAATTAATAAACCATTATATTATTATTTTAAACTCATCAATGTGAAACATAATAAAATATCCTTTAGTTCACGTTCATGTTGCTAACCGAGTTTTAATAATATTGCAAATTAGTATGTCAGAGAATATCTGTAATAAACTTATATTAAAAATTTCCTCAGACTTTAATATGAGAAAAATAGTTTATCTCATTTCATTATACTTAGTTTATTAGTAATAACTTAAATATATATGAATTAAGATATATTTAGTTGTCAGGTGTCTAATTTTAGTAAGAAAATTGTTTGAATCTCTGGCCCAAGAAAAGTTTTTCCTTAGATACTTAAATATAAAAAATAGACCATTCCATGTTTTTTTGTAGCAATAAAGAAATAGTTTAAAATAAAAACTTAATTATAAGTAATTATGTTATTTTACTGAAATGATTATTTTGACATTACAGTTTTTTACAGTATAATAAAACCTTTAAGGCATTTTTTAAATTACCATTTTGTAGATGTATATTTTCTAGTGCTTAATAACAACAATAACATAATAATCTTGCCTTATTAAACTTTTCGATTATTAGTAAGAATTATATAATTGTTAATTTAATTAAACCTTAGTTAGGTATTAACCTTTCTTTATATAATTTTCAAACTTTACACAATTTATTTATCTTAGGAGCAATGCCCCAAGATAAATTAAGTTAACTATGTGTAATAACACCAAAGATTTGGTGAAATTTAAGATTTAAAAAATGGCATTCATGCATCTGTAGGTGATATTATATTATTATTGAGTAGGTAATAGGTATATAATTTCTGAAATAACTTCAGACTGTGTGACTCATGGGCATATTTACTGTATATTAAGGAAAGACATAATATAAAACTATGATGATATTCTTTTAGATTTTTGTTATGGGGGGCCACTCCCCCAAGTCTATTAAAGAAAGGCATAATATTATGGACGTCCTTTCTTTTTGTCAACAAAAAAGTTTTGAGCTCCGACCCCCCCCCCCCCCAGGAATAAAATCATCCTAAATATTTATACATGAAACTGAATACTTGTTTTAGTCAACAAGAATTATGAGCTTGGACACTCTCCTGGCCCCATTGCAATATCCTAAATACACTACTGGTGTGACTTGCAGCATTCAATCCTTGTTTAACACTTGATTTATCAATTTGTTCTTCTGAACAGAACTGTATAAAAAAAACTTTAACCTGGCTTCCAATATGTTGTTATTTTTACTAATAATTTTAACCTTATTTTTAAGTTTTTAATACCTATGTAAGTTAGTTTATTTACTTTATGTTGATTATGTTAATTCTAAAAAAATTCTTGTTGGTTTAATAATTCATATTTTTTTCTTTCAGCTTTGTCAGTGAAAAGTAGTCTGCATTTTAATTTGAATTTTATATGTATATTTAGGCCCCCTAAAATCGTCAAATATATTGCTCTTGAAACTGTGAGAAGACTCAAAGAAGATAGTTCAAGATTAAATGATATGAAATATGGAACAAGATAAGATAATTATTTATGAATATTTGTTATAAAACCATGTATTTTTCTCATTACTTGTTTAAAAAATGTTATTACAAATATGTTTATACCTGTTTGTAATTGAGAAGAAACTTCAAAGTAAACTTTTTGTAAATACAGTTATAATACAAATAATATATTAAAATCCATATTCATACTTCCACACATATTTAACAAAAAAATATTTCTATAAAATAGCACTTTTCAAACATTCTAATAATGATTTTTATTCCATTACAGAGATGCAGAAGTAATGCGAGAAAAACAGAAGAAGAAAGAGGAGTTGAAGCAGGGTCAGCCTTGTAAATGACATTAAATTTTGTTTTTGCGTTTGACATTATTTACATTAATTTTGGTACCAGAACTTTTATTATTTCCATATTTATATAATTACTGAATGTAAAAGTAAAACATGCAAATACTGTTTTTAATAATTTTTTCTCAGTTGCCTCCTATGTATATTTGGTTACCGAAATTGTTTATTTTATATAATTTAACTTTATATGTATATCTTTAGGATTAGTCTACACTTGTCCATTTTTAATAAAATAACATAAGTCAACTTTTCATTACTTTGTTTTAATTAATATAGGCAGTAAAATTTGAAACATCAAATAGGTGTAAATAATTTTCAGTTTTTCTATTTGTATTGGTTTTTAGAGAGAGAATTTATAAATATTTAAACTTATAGTGTTTACCATTAGTTAGGTACAAAGGAGCAAAGGAGTTTAACAAAAAAAAAGTTAAAATAGTTCGTTTTTAAATTAAATATAAGGGCAGATACTTTGCTTAAGGTTACCTACTTTTACTTTTCCTGATATTTTGGTACCCTGCACATTATACTGATCATGGCAACTGTTTATAGGTCTTTGGAAAAGCAAACTGTCAAGATAATAGGTATCTCCCCAAATAAAAGACCTAATTTAAGGCAAGCAGTCTTTCTAGTAACAAAGTATATTTGATACTTTCTTTTTTAAATAGCAAGATGTGGCAGTTTGCCTTCATGCGTACTACTTAGTTTACAAATAGACCATTAGATCTGTGAACTGTGGTAGATAGAAGAAGGGAGCTCATAGCCACCAAGAATAAAATTAAAGGTCATTTGATTTTTAGGAATTGATTATTGGCTATGCTTTTCGAGGTTGATAACATTTCTTCGGACGTACACTAATCGTCTGATAGTCACGGCCGTTATATTTTGTATCTTCTTTTGGTGAACGGTTTAAAGAAAGATATATGATACTCCCAATAAACAGGTCTGGTATAATTAATATGTATATAAAAATGTGTCCATGTTGCCAGCTATACTTATCCTTCATAAACCAGAGTCGGAATAAGTCAACAAATATTAAGTTTAAATTAAACAAAAAGTCTTCATTATTATATTATGTAATATAATTCACAATGAACTGTCGAGCAATAAATTTGAACAACTACAAAAACATGAAAACCGTGATATGAGATTATGTTAACAGTTAATTGTCGAGGAAAAATGTCAGATTTGTTAAAGTCTGAATTGGTTTTCTGTCAGAGCTGGGACGAATCCTTTTTTATCAATTTATCCATTTTTATTTATCAAACTCAGTTTATTAACTTGGTTTCAATTAAAGATGAAATAATGTTTTGCGACTTTCATTGATTAAAACTATATTGTTAAAAATCGAGAAGTTTGAACAAGTTATAAACGTATGTAACAATAATAGGACAATTTTTGATGCATTAAAAAATGTAATGATATGCAGATCGAATCTCTTTAGATATATAAACGAAGACCGTATCAAAAATTTTATATGCTTTTTAATAAAAGTTCGTGTAGCGGATTTCCTAGTTTTAAGTTTTCACAATGATTCTTGTATACAAAGTAATGCGCGATTTAGTTCTCAAGTATTTCCAGCAATTCATGTTACTTAAATAGAAATATCCACGACTGTTCTACTAAAAATAATAATAAGTATTATTGCTAAAATAATTTATTAAAGCATGTGCGCTCTTATACAAGGACAAGGGCGTACAAACTAGTATACCTCCTCTAAGTCCTTATTCTTTTGGTCTTTGTTTCGGCATGGTTTGTATAAATATATTACAACTAGAAAATAACAATTTGATTTTTCAGTGTTAGTCGTGTAATGTCATTAAAAGACAAGACACTGAAGAATCGAACTGTAAAATCTGTTTATATGGTTCTCTTGTTTAATATTTGTATATGACCAATTGGTAACAATATTATTACAAATAAATTGCGTATTTATAATACGGATAATTTAGCCTGTTAGGTTTGGAACAAGCCCATACTGATATTGTAAATATGTCTGTGGATTTGAAATTGAATTCAAGCTACTTAATATATAAATAAAAATACTGGATATATTTTTATGAACACGCATTAATGGTTTTGCGTAAATAATTTATTTTTCAACTCACAGTATTACTAAACTTTTGCACCTCACTCCTATGTATACTGCTGACTTTATCCTGCTGTATTTGCTTATTAGTAGATCGGTCGGTCTGAAATTGTGTACTAAAGTGGACATTTATGTAACTAATTTCTCTAAATCAAATCGTTTTCAAAATAATTACAATCTTAACATTCATTGCATGTAAAGATTCATGGCCTTTAACAATCCATTATTTTTTTTCTATTTATCAGTATATTTAGGTTTTATGTTGCGTCTGTGTATAATTTGAAGGATTTTTTTTAAATCAGAATCAGTGTAACTCTAAGCAAAAAAATGACACTTGAAGGGTCTTTTGTTTTATGCATTCTCTTAAAAATATCGATTTTGCTTGCGTATATATTGGGTGAGATAAATTATATTAGCGATTTTTAATAACATCTGAACAGCGAGTGATAGTAATAATTTATTTGACAACTGATGCCAGATTTCAGATTTACTATGTAGGTAATTTATAACAGCCCAGGTGAGTGAATCATCAGTGATTCTCCCACATTGTTTTTGACGCGATCTCTTCCCAGTGTATACTTTTATATGATAATAAAGGGGAGAAAACGCTTAATGGGAAATTTCTTGGCATAAAATAAGACGAAAATGTTTTAGGCTTACAGGGCTTTATTTTTAAGGTACGGGGTATTTCTCTAATTTGGTTTTTTCCTTGGATATTGAAACCGGATAATTACATTGGAATTAAAAGAAATACATTTTTTTCATGAAACATTTTTGTCAGTACTACCGAGCAGTAGCGTACAAACGAGTCGATTATACATTAATTCGGTCATATCTTTTTTGGTATTGGCATTTTGATATCATAAACGGCATTTATTTCCTGATTAATTGTACACAAAAAGGGTAAACCTAGATCGAGTTGGTAAATCAAACCATGTTCAAGATATTTTGATTTTATAATGCAACGGACTATTACGATCAAACAATACAATAGTAAAAATGTGTGGGTTGGCATACGAAAAACAAATACCAAAGCTTATGTGCCGTGGATATTCATACTAAGTGACAATTAATCTTTACATTTGTAATATTCTAGAATGCCTTTAATTTAAAATTTTCTCTTTCACAACAAATACTTTCCAACTAAAATAGCTGCTACTTACATGGTTAGCTTTATCGACTTAAATTAATCGTACTTTTTTTGGGTAAAATTTAAGTAGGTGCTATTACATTTAATTGTCAAAAATGGAAACATAAAAAAATTATGACCGAAAAAATATATAATCGTACCCGTTTATACGTCACTGGTGGGTAATACCAAAGAGAGATTATAATTTAAATAGATAGTCCCTCAGGTACAAATAAATTATCTCTCGATGGAGGTTATTTCATTTTACATTGGATGGATCGTGTATTCCGAGTACAATTTTTCTTTGGCAATACTGACAAGATTGACAAATTTAAAAAATAAAATCTTCTGTATATAACATTTTATCATATGTTATGCAAAGGAATTTCTCAATAAGTGGTTGCCATATTTTTTTGAACCATCTATATAATTTAATTAAGTATATTAATTTTTTATAGTTATTGCAAAACCGTTTAAAATAAAAAACAATATTAACCTCTAAAACTTAGTCCGGTCCTGTCATATTTTATTCCGGACAGAAATGCAACGTTGCTCGTTTGCGTGCTTTGCTTGACAACACAAAAGCTGTTTTTATTGCGATTCAAGAAAAAATAAGTTATTTTGGCGATATAGCTTGACCCCACGGTTTTTGAATATTTTGAAATTGGTGATTTAAAACGTTTTTCAACCCCGTTTGTACTTAAGGTTCGTCTCGGTCGTTCTAAAATCGAAAATAACGGAGGAGTAGTTCTTCTAAAATGGTGGAAAATGCTTAGCCATAATTGACCTTATTATTCTCATTTTAGGCTATGAAAATGCCACCAACAGTAGAAGAATCCACAGACAATGGAATTTACGAATACGAAGAAAATTCTTTGTCTATTACCACTGAAGAGATCGAAAACACCGCAGTAGAGGATTTCGATGCGCCCCCAGAAAATGATTTTGCTGAGTATATGTGGATGGAAAACGAGGAGGAATTTGACAAAGAGGTACGTATTTAATTACAGTTTTAGGTGTAAGACAATCTGAAGTCTTTGATACTTAATAACCCCCTGGTTACTACCTATTTAATTTACTGTATTTATAAGGTCATTGGTAAACCTTGGTTGTTGAAGGTTTTTTCAAATCACTTCATTGTTCTTTAGAAAAAAAGCATTTAGATATTTATGTGCCCTTATCAGTGATATTAAACGTTGTTAAACGCATTTTGATATTTTGGTATTAGTTAGATTTAAAAACACATTTTTTTCTTTTTAAAAAATCATTTAATTGGTTGAACAGTATTTAATATGGAATATTTGTTAAAACTGTTTGAGGTGACAAAAATTGAATTCTGTATATTTTACCTTAATAGGTAATGCAGAGACTGGAAGAGGAGGCCCTTATGGAGGAATGCATTGCCTATATGAGCACGGAAAACAATTCATACCACAACACTTCAACAGAAGGGTATGTATTTCTTTTTACATTTTCTGTGGTTAAATCTATCCTATATCATTTATCCTTGCTGAATGTAGTGATTTTACTGTTAGTTGTATACTGCTGACGTTATGTATCTAAATAAAAAAAATCTTAATACAAATAGTACTAATTAGGATAAAATTTTGATTAAATTTACCATGGCTAAGTTATGACATAACAGCAGTAGATTTTGGGGCACTAATTTTTTTTCAGTGTTTTGTTCTTGAGTTATTTATAATTATGGTACCTAAGTATATTATTTGATTTCACTTATTATCCGTTATATCAAATACAAATTTAACTTGTTTTTAATCTCTTCTTAATCTCAAATGTAGTGCTGCTTTATCTTTATACACCTAATAACATAAAAATAACAATTAAATGTACTTTGTGGATATGATGCATTTATTGCAAATAAATGAAATGTATGTAAGAGATGATCAAATCTTAGGTTTGTTTATGTATAGGCTACATCAACTTACACCAAGTCTGTTTATTTATCTGTTGTATCTAAAGTTTAGCAGAATCAGCTGTTTCCAGTTTAATGCTATTCACATTCAAAATCTCTTTAATCAAACAATTGTAGAATACAAAGTCAATATTATCCTAATAAACCCTGCACACAGTTGAATAATACTGCGTCAAAGACTTGAAAACACAAATTATAGAAAAAAGAAACTATTAAAATACATTATAAGAAAAAATACTATACTATGACACAACATCAAAACAAGTTTTTTTTAAATTTTATATCTAAAAAAAAACATTAATTATAGACTTTTTAAATAATTTAAAGTTTGCCATAGTCTTGAGTTGATTAGGCAACTTATTTAAAAAAACCAAGTCTACACAGTTACACCAAGTCTACACAGTTTCACAAACTTGTGGTGTAACTGTGTTTTAGAATAAAACAAATGGCTGCTGGAACAAGTTCTTGTGCTAAATCTTTTTTATCTTAATGAAAGAAAAGATCAATATATTTGTACAAATGCACATAAAAATCATATAAATGGCTTTAATAAAGTTCTAATAATTTCCCATAATCATAGATACTTAATCGTAGCAATAAACACATACAAAAAAATATTTTACACTGGTTTTGTTCTTTTATGTGTTATTTTTAAATCTATTGCCATATTCACCTGTACTAAAGCTACTAGATAAAAAACAAACCTTTTAGAATTATATATAAAGGTATATCTGTTTTGTAGTCTTAGCAGATTATTTCTTATTTTATGTTTATTTCTTGTATAAATAGGACCAAAATACTAATTATGTGTTGTTTTTCTTATATTATTTCCTGTATAAATCTAGCTTAACATTTTTTATGATTCTTTGTTTAAAACAACATGACCTATTTAGAAAAAGTAGTAATGTATACATTTCCAGTTTGTTTTTTGCTGGTTTATTAAAGAATAGGTATAAATAAAGATATCTTTAAATTCAGTTTCAATATTTCGAGGGATTATTCAAGTTACTTATTATTATAACTTATTTAAAAAAAAAAAGTTTGTATGAACATGAGTCCAAAACGCTTAATTTTCAAGGGGCAGGGATCTAAAATTTTAAATATCTTTTAGTTTTCTTGTCCCTCATATATTTCTAGAAATATTTGATTCAAATGTGGCACTGTAAATAATGTCTGGAAAGTGATTTCATTAAATTTAATCTATTTTAAAAAACTGCAGGTTTTTTTTGGGATCAAAAATTGATTATTCGAAAGAATTTAGTAATTGAAGAAAAAAAAATCCTTTTATCAGGAAACACAGTTATTTGATATATCTATTTAATTATAAAAATGTCTTGTATTAATACTACTAATTTAGTTTTGTCAGGTACCTGGCCAGCCAGAGTATTTACCAACTCTAACGTCTTACAGTGCAAACAAATTTGGAATATGGCCGAATGACAAATTTATAACAAACCATATCCTGATACAGTTCTCCAGCACTGGACACAGTATCTGGAAATTCGTCTTGTGGCCCTATTCTTATGCAACACACACTGAAAGTACTATTTTACATTTTAAACATTATACATTCATATATTAAAACTTTTATTTAACAAGCTTACTGATAAATGTAAAACATAGAATAATTAAATTAAACAACATAAGTATTACACAGCATGGTCGAACCAAATAATAAAAATTTTAAATTCTACTTCATAACTGTCTTGAGACAAACTAGTTACTGGAACTAATTAATGAGGTTTGGCATTTGCTATATTTAGAGATACTCTTAACCCAAGTTTGCATTTTCGTTTTTTAACCTTAGCACTTTCAAATATGGATGGACAACCAGCTTGCGTGTGGGAAGCACTGATACTTAGACCAGTCCTTTTTTTTTCTTGATCGTAGTTGAACCCCAATATTTTGTCTTCTTTGGAACAGTGACTTATACACATAACATAATATCAACTAAATATGAAGCAAATTGTGATGATGTTCTTATATTTCCTTATTTAGAATTGGCTTTTTTCAAAAATGGTAAAATGGTTTTTATCTGTTATTTCTATTAGTCTGTTGATAGTTTGGCGAAAATTCTCAACTTCCAATTTATAATCTTCATCGTCATTTTCAATATTAGTATCAGTGATTTCCATTTCTACTTCAGATTTAAAGTTATTCGTCTTTTTGCTGACATGATTGCTATTTATATTACTATTATTATTTATAGAGGTAGTCTCTATTATTTCTGCAAAAAAAACCTCCATTCTTCGCTTATATATCCCTAAAAGCTATTTTTGCCAACTGTATTGTCATTTGTTGACAAAAAGCAACCCTGCAATGCACTCACACATTTTTTACATCTGTAAATACTTTGTAAAATTCATTGTCATCTTTAGAGGATTGTACTAGAAATTCATTTTTGATATTTTTTTGACCAGTAAGTGTTTTGGAGCCTTTGCAAATCTCATTTATATGAGATCATATTTCGTATCCTGTTAATTAGAACAGTTTTTGAGCCACAATTTATGATAATTTTCCAGTACTGATGCCATAAAATCTAATAAGGCACATATATTAAATGTTTTTTATATTAACACTACTCTTATTGATGTTGGATAACTCGTCAAAGGCAAATAATTGTGTAATAACTTCCTTTATGTATTCTTTAATATTAACAAACATCCTGCAGTACTTCGTTTCAAAACAGGTTTATAAGTTTGGTTAGGAGTATTCATTTTCAGCTCAATCTGCAAATTATATGAAATAACACAACCATATTACGAATCCTAAATGCTTATAGTGCCGGCGAACTGTATTGGGATATGATTTGTAAAATTGTCAGTTCAGTCATATTCTGAATCGGTTTGCACTGTAACAGGGTAGGGTTGTTAAATATGTGGCCGGGTAACAAAATATCCAGTCAAACTAAATCAGATGGATACCCATTTTTGGCAGGGTAGATCAGGAACCTGTTACATCTCGTGTTTCTGCTGTATTATCCCATTTGTTAAAAGTTTAGAATTTATAAGTGCTTTAAGCATTTTGACTATATACAAATTATTCAGTGTTGTATAAACCAACCTGCAAAACCTAGATATAGAAAGATAATAAATGAAGAATTTGCACAGGTTATTCTTTTTTAGAATAAATTATTAATATTATGGCTTTTCTTTTATTGCTTATTAACATTTGCTTTGTTGATATATTTCAAATTCTAATGAGGAAAACTACCTTTTTATGGTACTGTTTCATTATAGGGAAACTAAAACTTAAAAATTGGTATCCTAAAAGTCATTGAATTCTAACACTCTTTTTAAATATTAAATATTTTTCGAAACTAAAAAAACTATTTAAGAATTAACACAGAAATAGATCCACTTTAACATGGGATTATTTTGATTGCTGTATATGTTTTATCTGCAAAGTACAATAAATATAGGCATTTTTTCCAGGTACCTATATCAAGTAATAACAACATTTGTTTATTCCTGTTACTCTTATCATTTATCAGCGAAAGGTAAGATGAAAGGAATTGTAGGTATGTTGTTTAGTCATCAGACAAAATAGTATATTGTGCAACAATTGCAGAAATACATGAAATGTGCTTTTCACATTATAGTTTTTCAACAACTGCAAAGGAAACTTTTTGGAAATTAAATTATTAAAAAACTATGATGTGTATAATTTGCATAGCATCATTGATGTGTGACCAGTTCAGCTGTTGGCTACTGTGTGGCGCCACAATAGACTGTGAGAATTATTATTTTACACAGTGTGACATCACATTTTGAGAAATGAGAAATTTTCAATCCAAGGATGCCATGCAGATTCTATCCATATTTATATGAGTCTGTACTTTTTATTTTTGATTATATCCAAAAATTAAATAAATTCTATAAAAAGTACTTTATTTCAATTTATAAATTATTATTATTATTATTTATTTTTCATAACATTAATTATGTAGTCTACAAAAAATAAAGTATGACCTTTAATATTTTCTTCTATAGAAATAATGTGTTATTGCTGGAATTGGAATTTTACCAAATATTTAAACATTTTATTAGGACGCAACATTGTTCTGCCATATAAGATTTGCGCTAAATATTTACCAGTCTATCCCTGTCTAACACATGATTTTTGTGCAAAATTTCAAGTCAATTGTTTTTTTTGGTACAAAATTTTTAAAAATTAAAAGTGCAAATTTAAAAGTCCATTCAATAAGTTGTTTCTTAATATTTTTTTTTTCGGCCATATTGGATTTTTACCAAAATGTCCCCATATAATCATAGATTTTTGATGAAAATTTGAAGTCAATCGGATAAGTGTTTTTTTGAGCTATGCCACAGACTGACTGAGTTGGGAAAACATGTTTTTCAGGGTGCAGGGACCCTAAAGTGCAAGGGTGATTTTTTCATAATTGCAATACTTCCTTCTTACAAGTAAAATATGCCCATTAGATGTATTAATGTATGTATGTATGTAATAGTGTATAATATACAATAAAACAATAATAATTGTCAATTCTAAATAAAATTGTTTATAAAAAGAAACATTTCTTGTAATATGACTTTACACAATTCAATTACTAATAATAAAGTCAAGGTGTGTACTTAATACAAAATTTAAGAGGCCAATATAGACAAAAATTCAAAATACACACAAAACAAAAACAGCAATTTTAACATAAAGTTGTACATTTACATTAAAAGTATAAAACATTGACATAATACAGCTAATTACCTCAAGTACTTTAAATGTTTTTTAAACAAACTTAGGCTATTCAAGCTTTTTATTCGTTCTGTAAGAGAGTTAAAACAGATAACCCCCCTTATGAAACAAAGAGTTTTCTGTGCTTTTTTTATTTTTAGTAACTACATAAAAATGTTTTCTATTTCTAGTAGGGTACTGCTGGACAGAATCATTTGTGCATAACTTGTCAGATAAATAATTTGGTATTAATCCATTACTCATTTTAAATATTATTACTATGACCTGAAACATTTTTGAACTGGAAGCCAGTCTAAAACTTTGAGCATATCCCTTACGGGAGTTTCTCGTTTTTTGCTGAAAATAATATGCATCACCCTATTCTGCAATTTCTGTAGCCTGGAAATTTCATTTTTATTTGCTGTATATAAAATGGAAGAGCTGTAAATTAGGTGGAGCAAAATTACGGTATTATAAACAGTAATCCTTGAAAACTGAGACAAAAAATGAAGCTACTCTGGAAGAGAATTTCATATTTTTAGACACTTTGTCAATTTTATGTAATATATGGTCGTTGAAATTCAGATTTTTTTCAATAA
>JAUTXW010004454.1:600000-779918 GCA_030620095.1 Kuschelorhynchus macadamiae | reverse complement strand
TTTGACCATTATTATGGAATAGTTCATGACCTCGAAACGGATAAGTTTTCTTTTGGTTTAACACAGATACCGGTAGAAATTATTGGAAAAGACATTAAAGTGGGAGGAATAACGTACACAGGCACGCCAGGTTTATACGAATTGCTTTTCAAAAAAGAACCGAAAGGTTATAAGAAGGAAGATTTAGATAATTACATGAACATTCTAGCTAAAACAAATGTATATCGTAGGAATTTTGATTCAAATGAACAAGTTCAAGGAAATACATCACACAAATATGTTACAATAATAGGACCATATTTACAAAGAAAGGGGATTACAAAGACAAAAACCTTTCCAAGATTAGTTACAGCATTTAACAAACCAAAACCTCCGTTTAGAACAACTAGAGCCAAATCTACAGGAAAGGGATTAATTTTGAAAACAAACAGATCAAATACAGACTATGTATACTGGAATAATGTTAACGAAATTGTTGATAGGCTACGTTTATTAATTTCATCAAGTGATGCGGGAAATAATGCTCATAGTAACGAGATTATCTCTATTATTGAAGAATTAAGAGAAGATAAAGTAATACTATAAATAACAGCTATCAAATATAATCATATTTATTGTTTAATGAAAGCTCAACATGACAGTTGATAAATTTGGACGCCATATTTCAAAACAAAATCAAGAGAGAATAAGTGACATTAATAATTTAAAAAGGAGATTAGGTGAAAATGAAACAAATAATGAAATCTTTGCTAAAAAGCTTAAGGTTTTTGATGAAAATTTTTTAAAGTATGAGAACCAGATTAAAGGATGCTATACCTCAATTGAAAACGTTAATAAACAGTTGCTAACGCTAAATCAAATAAGTAAAGATTTGCAATTTTTAAATGAACATGTTAAAAAGGAAGACAAAAAATTAAGTGATGATATCAACAAAATTAATAAAATAATGGAAACAAATATAAGAGAAGTAATAATTGAAAAACACAAGGAAAAAATTAAACAATTAAGAACTTTTATAAAAAGGTTAGATGATGAAAAAAAAAGAAATCAAAATAGCATTCTTAACAGTAGAACAATTGACCAACTCACTTTGGAAGAAAATCAACAATATATTTCCTTGGAAAATATAATGTCCAGTGTAATTAAGAAATTAGAACAAGAATTAAATAAAACAGAGGAGGAATTAAAAAATAGTGATAGTAGATCAACTACTTTCTTAACTGGAGAGATAAAAAAATCCTTTAATGCGTTAGAAAAGGAGATTACTAAAATTAGTAAAATTTTAAATGAAAAAAGTTATACAATACAAATTGATAAATTGAATGAATGGGAAAAAACATATAAAAGTTATATTTCGAATTATTACAAAACATAGAAAGTGAACTTCCTTAAAATTGAATAAACAAGTTTGTTGTCATGACAACCGTTAAACAGCAAGTCGTTAATGAATTACATAAACCTGCTAGAAAAAACTACAAACGCAGAAGGGTGGTAGTGAAAGGGTTAAATGATCTTTTTCAAGCTGATTTGGTTGAAATGTTACCCTATGCCAAATTTAATAAGGGATTTAAATATATCTTGATTACCATAAATGTATTTTCTAAGTATGTTTGGGCCGAACCGTTAAAATCTAAATCTGGAAAAGACGTAACAGCGGCAATGAAAAAAATATTAATCAGTGCAAAAACTCCACCAAAAAACTTGCAAACGGATAGAGGAAGAGAGTTTTTCAATGTAAATTTTCAAAATTTGATGCAACAATTTCGAATTAACCATTATAGCACGTTTTCCAATTTGAAAGCGAGTATAGTAGAAAGAGTGAACAGGACTTTAAAGAATAATATGTGGAAAATATTTAGCATTCAAGGAAATTACAAATGGTTTAATATATTAGCGGATATTGTAAAAGATTATAACAATACAAAACATTCTTCAATAGGAATGAAGCCAAAACAAGTAAATAAAACAAATGAAAATAGAATCTTGAAATCTGCATTTACTCATGCTAAAACGTTAGATATAAAATCTCCAAAGTTTAAAGTGGGTGATCACGTACGAATAAGCAAGCATCGAGAGGCATTTTCAAAAGGTTACACACCAAATTGGTCAAATGAGATATTCCACATTAAAGAAGTTAAGATGACAAACCCTTGGACATATTTAATTCAAGACGAAGATAATCAGGACATTCTGGGTGGTTTTTATGAGCAAGAATTACTAAAAGTAAAGCATACCGATGTGTATCTTATTGAGAAGATTTTGAGAAGGAAAGGAAACAAAGTTTATGTGAAATGGTTAGGACTTGATAAAAAATATAATACATGGATTGATAAAAAAAATATTGTTTAATTAAATTGAAATTAAATTTTAGTTAAATTTGTTTTATTTCTGTTCCTCACTTTATGCTTTAGCTGATACAAATTACAAAGTCTTAATGTGCTAATTAATTTCAAATAAAATTCACATTTACTAAACTAAAATTTTATTAAGTAAAACATCAAATACAATTTTTATTAAAACGTGTCAAATATATTTTATTTCTATGTTCCTCAGATAATATCGAATCTAGAATAAGTTTACAATCATTTATTCTTTTTTCAAAACGGAGTCTATCTAAGTACCACATCTGAAAGTTACTCCTACGGGCTTGTCTGTAAGCAAAGCTCCACTTCACTAACACATGCACCTTATTGTTCTCTTCCAGAAAAGATATTGTTTTCTTCGTAATATTTTCTTTTTGATCCATTTTCATTGTTTTCTTCGTAATATTTTCGTTTTGTTCCATTTTGCTTCAATTTGTTTTCCATTTGTTCAGGATATAAAGCAAGTAATTCCATCATAGTTGAAACATTTTCACTGTTAGGATTTTCTGTTGGACTTATTATATTATAAACATGCGTACACAAGTCGCCACAATCAGATGAAATATTATTTTGAAATATTTTGAAATATGTATTGAATTCTTGCCTTTTAAGTATAGATAATCTATAATCAATAATTTCCTTTAATCGCCACAAATTGTCCAAAGACTCTTGTCCTAAGTATATGAAGTGTGGGCCTTTTGTAATTTGTAGAACAGGGGTATCATTTATTTTCTGAACCTGCAGATGAATGTTGTTTATATTCACACTGGTTTGATCAACTTGAGGAAAGTAGAAATTGTTTACAATAATTCCTTGATGAACACAAATGTCTTTCCAATTTTCTTCGGTTAGTGCGATTGAAAATCCAGTTTTTCCACCAATTACAATTTTTGGAGAAAAATCATTTAAACTAATGCCAACAAGAACAAATTTTGACAAAGAATTATTTAAAAAATAAATTTTTGAATTAAGAAGCGTTTCCAAAGGTTTATGAACCACGGCGTTGTTCATAATGACTAAACGAGACTGAAACATATTGTGTTATTCTTGTACTTAAATATTCTCATCCCCACTTTCTTTAAAGTTTTGATTAAAATGGATTAATGAAAAAATAGATTTCCAGTTTGAAATTTGTAATAAAGATAAATAATTAAAATGGTAATGTATAAAAATAATGCAAAGTTTAATGTAACACTAATGATGGAAAAGTAATAATTTTTGAATCCGTCATAATAATTGGTACAGTTGGGGGTTAAAATTTGTAACTGATTATTTTTAAACTCTAACCTTTCTATCCAATTTGTATCAAAAATAGATCGATTTGGATAATGATACAAAATTTTAAAAAATTTACTTGCATTTTCATTTCCATTTATTCGTTCCATCCAACTAATTGTACTATTGTTAATTAATCCAATTTTCATAAATTTACAATATTTACTTAGAGTGACGTCTGTTTTATTAGAAAAACATATTTCACACTGTGTTACGCCAGGGGGATGATGAACATAAAAAACATTTTGGAAAATAAAATAAAGAAGAATAAATTGAGATCTACTGATAGTCATTAAAACAAATTAATAATTATATTCCAAATTTATTAACATTAAGCAGATACTTTCACCACGAAAGCAAAAGCAGTTGTAAAAAAATAACAATAAAATACTTAATTTAAATATATGTAAAAGTTCATAAATAAGGATATTAATAATACTATATAAAATGTGTAGCTTGAAGACTTATTTTGAATGGTTACAATTATTCGATTCCTATTTTTCCATAAACAGTTATTTAAATCACAATTCCTAGCAAATTTCTTATGCTCCACAATAGGATCATCATAACTTAACCAATCAAAAATTTCAATACCACAATAAAAACATTTACAAATATCATTGATTGAAGTATAGTAAAAGCCAGCTCCAGCTAACACTTCTGGTCTCAATTTTCCTTTCCATTTTTTAAAAGTGGAAAGTCGTTTTTCATATGTTTTAAAATAACTGTTATCAATTTCTTTGTCAAAAGTTTCTATGCACATTTTGTGAAAGACTTATGAAGACTAACTTTGGTTTCAAAAACAACAAATTTAAATACCTTATAATATCTACATAAATATATCTAAATCTTCATGTTCTGCATTCCATTGATACAAAGCAATATCTTGGTGTCCCCAAGCTAATGTATTAAAACTATAGGGAATTTTATACCGCTTATCATCTTCGGAACTCAAAGCCAATTTATTAATTAACTCTGTAAAAATTGTATGTTGTCTAGATCGAAAAACATACATTGAACAAAAGGTTTTAGAATGATTTTCAACAACATCTTTATAATGAATAAAATCCAACTGCTTTTTAATTGCACTTTTTTTAACACCTTTTGCTTTTTTTGTTAAACTGTTTTCCGTTTTAATACAATATGCTTTTGCTCCAGTACCAAAGAAAGCAGTAATGGGTTCACCAGCATATTCATCTTTGAATTTTCCTATAACTGACTTTGTAATAGGCATTTCATGAATATTATTAAATTCATAATTAGATGTGTCAAATTTGTGAATATTTTTTATCATGTCAGAATAAATATTTGGAGTTGTGACTTCTAAAATGAACGAATCGGTATCGGTGTATAAAAGTGAAATATTTTCCTGATAAAGAGGTTTTAAAAAATTATAAAAGAAATCATACATGACAGTTTTAGATATATCTAATATTGAGAAGCCTACATATATTGGTTTATTGTAAGTAACTTGAATCTTTTGCATTTGAATAGCTACCAAGTTTTCAGAAAATATTGTTAAGTCCTTGAAATATGGTTTTGCAATTAAATTCTCAGCACCATCTTTTCTTCTATTTTTTTCCCACTCTGTAACAAGTCTTACGTCAATTCTCCTATCAACATTTTCCATAGTCTTGCCATAAATACTATTATTTGCCAACTTGTAAGTATTACGATCAAATTCATTCTTTGAATCATTTCTTAATCTTGAATTCAAGTCTATATATTTTTTCAACCAATCAGATTGAGAAAACTGTAAAACTCTATGAACTTTAGTTAACTTGAGTCCATGTTCCAAACATTGTTTTAATAATTGATAGTGAATAACATATTTTGATTTATCATTTAAATTGGGTATTAATTTTATGCATTTAGAATTTGGCGGTTTAAAGTTTTCTGGACAAAACGGAAAATCGTTATGATAGGAATGTAGACTTGTAGGATATTCTAAATCAACTTCTAAAACATATCCCTTATTAGATTTTTTAGAAATATTCATAATATTTAAATCATTGATTTCTTTATCTGTTAACCAAACAAAATCTCCCGTTGGAATGTGCTGTGACATTGCATAACCATACAAATTTGTTGCATCATAATAAATTATGTATTTAGTTGGCTTTAAAGGATCAAAATTTAAAAGAAATGGGTTATTAGCTTCAGATTTTCTACAAATGCAAGAGCTCACACCACCGCGAACGCTTTTTTTGAAAAAGTGTATCATATCTGGATCAGTTAACAATTCTAACTCTATTCCAGTATAACGCAAACACGCCTCCCAGGATAAACCTGGAAAAGTGTAAAAATGAGCTGGATCGAGCTTATATGTGGATAAACAAGTGCTTCTAAAATTTTCAAAAATATCTGCCAAAAGTAAAGTATCAGAGAGTAAGTAAACGTCGGAGTATTGACCAAGAGATTCACATTTAAACAATTGCCAAACCTTTACAGCTCTTTGGTATTCTGCATCACTGATGTGCTCATCCGTTAAAGTATTATAAAATTGGTCTTTCTGAGGTAAAGTTGTTTCTTCTAATTTTAAATAATCATCAATATAACTGTAAGGAAATACACCTTTTTGCCGAATAAGTTTAAATCTTTCTTCATCATTGAAAATTTTTTTTATTTCCTTACATTGTTCATCTTTTAAGCTTTCAGAGAGTTTTGATAAAGAATGGGATAGAAATTGAAATGAATCAATAAACCTTAATGATATATTTTTTTTCTTAGCCTTTTGTGTCTTTTTATCAAAATAGTTATCCACATGAATAAGCTTTTCAAATGAAATATATTTTTCCTTGTTTTGTGCGATAACTGTTAGTTGTTCTTTGTTTAAGCATAATTTTTTAAGAAATAGATGAGAATCATAATTACGCAAATTATGCAATATAACTGGAATAAAGTTAGGTATTCTGTAATTTATGTTGCAGAGTGAATGAGCTGGACCTCTATAAAGACCGGTTATATGACAATGATCTGCAACCCTGTCATTTAAAAGAGGTTTATTACAAATATGACAAACTTTTTCATAGTTATGATAAATTTTGTCCAGTTCGTTCAAAGGGATCATTTTTTTAGGAGCCTTTAAATATTTATTGTATATGTTATACACATCTCTTTCTAAAGAATTTATAAATAATGTATCACAATTTTGACCTCTATATTTTTCAAATTTAGAATAATTATCGTCGAAGGAACATTTAATGTAATAGGCAAATGAATGTGGAATATGTTCATATTGTTTTAAGGTGTATGAAGTATTAGGATTTTTATCAACATTGTCATTATTTAAAGGCTTTAAAATGCATTCAAAATCTGCATACACCACGAAAGGAACTTTCATTTGTTTATGATAATTTACAAATTTCAAAATATTATCATATGAATAGTTTCCAAACTTATCTTTTATTAATTCTTTAGAAGGTAGGTTAATTCGTAAATGATCACAATCATAGCTATTGTGTTGTAATAAATTTTCTTCTGTAGGGAAATATTGTAAACAACCATCGCAAATATATTTTTTTCCGTGATGTTTAGAAATTTGTGCAGAAACTAGTTTTGATAAATCTTTAATATAGCAATAATGAAAAGTTTTTTCATCATCATCACTTATTAACAATAAATTGACATGTTGATTTTTTTTATTCGATGAATAATAAAGTGGACCAATTACTTCATACCCCTTTTTAGGATTTATAATTTCTAATCCATATACATTAATAGAAATGTTATTTTTTTCTTCAAAAATCTTAATGTTCTTTAGCAACATTGGAAATTCTATACCTGACATATCCAAAACAGAAGAGTAGTGTGGGTAGGATGAAGTTTCAAAATCTAATCCGCGTGGTTGGTGAAGAGCAGACACAACTGCCCAGGCGAAGCAAAAGTTGTCATCATTCCTAATGTTGATCACAGCTTGACGTCTCTTGATCTCTTGAGGAAGTTCGATAAAAGATGAGGCTCTCAGCGGATTGTGCTTGTTAACATTAATTTCCAAATGAAGTAAATTCATCAAAGCCCATCCTGCAACGTAAAAATTAAAAAATTACTTTTTTTGTTGCTGTTGTAAAATCGAAAATAAATTCTTTACCTGAATCTCTTTCTGCAAATTCGTCAGCTTTCTGGTCAATAATGGTGCAGATTTGCTCTAACAGTTCTTTTTTCTGATATCCCTGGCAAATGACTTGGAACGGCGCATTAAAAGATTTGACATCATAGCTGTCGCTGCTGGGGTTAAAATAGAAACCGAACAGTTCCATATTTAGCTTGATACATTTATGTTTCTGCAGTTCTTGATCTATTAGATGTGCAATTTTGTATTCCAAATGTTGAAAATATTCTTTCACATTTATGAAGTTTTGATGTGAGGAAATCCTATAAGATATTATTCGTTCCCTGAATGCTGACTTGATAATCTCAACACCTTCCTCCAAGCCTATTTTGGAATTGTTCTTGTGCACACTAGATCGAAGATGTCCACCCCATAGACTTTGGTTTATATTTTTCTTGCATTCTTTACAATATTTTACAATATTTGTAGAATCTATATAAATTAAGAAAAAAATATTTTACAAAATATGACATGAAAAATAAAATGTTCTTACCTTTAACAAGCTTTGGTTTTTTCAACCAACTGTTGAGTTTTGTGGAATTTCCGTTAACATGTTTTTTAATATGTCGCAGTAAATTATCCTTTCTAGTAAAGACTTTATTACATGTTACACACTTATGCATTTCTGAAGTTTTCTGCATAATAATAATAATAAAATTAATATTGTGCAATTCTATTTAGTTATAGTCAAATTTTGAAAAAAGCAATTGCATTTTTGAAGTTCTTTGTATAATAATAAAATTAATATTGTGCATTTTTATTTAGTTATAGTCAAATTTTGAAAAAAGCAATAGAAATTAATTGACTTTATGAATCCATTTCTTCAAATGAGTCAACTAATTTGTCAAAGGCCTGTTTAACATAATTCACCGTACTTTCGTCTCCCTTTTTAATTGTGATCAAATTAGTTAAATTTTGAATAGCGAAACCCAGACACTTAAGGTTTGCTATTTGTTTTTTATTTTTTTTATTAATTTTAAATTTTTTTTTAATGATAAATGATGGTTTCGAAATTGAATTTTGTTCAACTGGTGAATTATTAGGAGAAATATCCGAAGTCAAATTTGCATCAATTTGTTTTTCTTGCGGATCAGAATTTACAATAGCAAATGGTGAATTAATAGAAGATATAGCCGAACTTAAATTTTGATCAATTTGTTTTTCTTGCGAATCAGAATTTACAATATCATATGGTGAATTAGTAGGACAAATAGCCAAACTTAAATTTTGATCAATTTGTTCTTCTTCCGAATCAGAATTTTCACTAAACAAAAAGGGAGAGCAAATTGGTCTCGGAGAATTAATTGGCGATTTTAATGTTAAATAATTTGGATTAGATTTTTGAAAACAAACAATATCCTCATCGCTAGAATTTTGAGTTTCGTCAATGTCATTCAGTTCTTCAAGAGTTTGTTTAGTTTTTGTTGTAATTAAGTGCGTTTTGTTGTCAATAATGTCATTAAGATCGTCAAGAGTTTGTTGTTGAGTAGCTGTAAATAAATATTTTTCGTTGTTGTGTTTGTTGGCATTATTCTGAACTTGGCTGTTGTAAATAATTTCATTCAAGTCCTGAATAGTTTGTTGTTGACTAGTTGTAAATACGTCTGTTTCATTGTTTTGTTGGTTTGCAAAATTCTGCATTTGAGTACATGTGTATAAGTCAAAGTCATTGTCAATTATTTGGCTAGTCGATGTCAAAAAATTGTCCATTATGAAAAAAAATCGTAATAATAAATAAAAATGCCACAAATGTACATAAAAATGTCACCAATATATATAAGAATTAAATCTTGCCAAATAAAAATGTTAGAAATAAAAATAAAAATTTACCAAATAGACACAATGTAAACACCAGAAAACTCGCGAGCTCTGCACAGTGTGAATGCAGAAATCAATTGCATTCGTCTCTTCGCTGAGGCGATTTTATATGCAAAAGTTAATCACATGTGTCCTACTTAAAGTTGAACGACAATCTCTAAAAACCACTTTCCCAAGCCGATCAACAACCTTACCCCCCCTCCCCCCCTTCCCCCCGGACCCCTGAATTTCCGAGACTAAAATCCCGGTTCCCCAATTTCGGGCTACCCTCTTCAGGTTAAGTTAAGTTAGGTTAGGTTATGTTAGGTTAGGTTAGGTTAGGTTAGGTTAGGTTAGGTTAGGTTAGGTTAGGTTAGAAAAAAAGAAGAAAAGAAAAAAGGAGAAGGAAAGAAAAAGAAGAAGGAAGGAAAAAGGAGAAGGAAGGAAAAAGGAGAAGGAAGGAAAACGGAGAAACATATAAAAAAGAGAAAGAAGGAAGGGAGAGAAAGAAGATAAGGTGAGGGTGAGGGGGGTTTAAGGGGGGCGAAGCCCCCCTTAGGGGGGTTGGCGGAGCGGGGAGGGGGGCGAAGCCCCCCCCCCCCCCCCCCCCCCGAGGAAACTGACAGGGAAAGGGACAGCAAAAAAAAAAAAAAAAAAAAACTTAAGTATTGCAGGTAGTAAAAGTGGTGGTTGATGGGATATATACTTAAGAACATCCACTCGACGATCATACAGTATCATTCGCTGTAATATCAGTTGTCGATATTATTTTATAAGCTATAACCAAAATTGTTTTTTATCAAATATATCTATCTAAATCTAAAGCTCCTAACGATGGCAGAAAATATGATTGGAAACGCTGACCAAATTGAAGAAAATAATGTGGAGAACGCCGCTCAAATTGAAGAAAGAAAAGAAATTTTTATTAACTTGGAAGGCGATTCCATCACTTATAAACATTCATTTTTGGACAAATCATCTAGGCTTGTTAGAAGATCATTCTTATGTAACATAGACATTAATTATATTGAGGAGGAAGAAGAAGAGATGGAGGAAGATGATCAGGAAATTGACGAAGGAGTGGACATGGATGGACAATTGCTAAATTTAGGAACCGAGGCTGACGTAAAAGTAAGCAAGTTTAGGGCTAGTGAATTATTTAATAATTTTGAAGAAAAAGATGTATGTGTTATACAAAGCTACTCTAAAATTGAAAGTCGAAGACTAGGAACATTTGCTATTTGCCTTCCTTGTAGTGCAATTCACATGAGATATTTACGGAGAGGGGAGTCCGATCATGTGAGCTGCCACTACAAAAGAGCCTATGTTGTTAGTGCTTCTGATTTACATTGTGCTATTTGTAGGATACATCTTTTTCTACTAATTCCTGAACATGCTTGCTTTTACTGCAACAAAAATGAAAAAAAAGAGATAGAAAATTATATTGTTAAATATTAATAATAAACATAGTTTGTAAAGGTGATGGGTAGATTATTTCAACAATATTAATTTTAAATATAGGTTATAAACGTAATGGGTAGATTATATCAAAAATATTAATTTTAAACATAAATTGTAAAGATAATAAGTAGAATACGTCAACAATATTAATTTTAAAAAATGTCAACTGTTACTATAAGCGGTTATATATTTTCATTGCTATATGCAAAATACTTCTTTTTATTCTAACATCTGACACTGTATTTGTAAATGAAATAGCTAATCATATGTAAAAAAAAAGTGTCGATTATGTCAACTGCCACTAGAAGCACTCATATATTAGCATAACATTTTGTTAACGCTTGTATCTGTATTCAATTGAGTTTTCTCTTACTTGATGCAAATTATATTAATATTATTAGTATAATTAAAAAGTAGTAGATTAGGCTATGCCGGTCCGACAATCAAAACCGTCATTTTTACATGTAAATTCCCATAAGAAAATTTAAGCTTCCATTTGCAAAAGTGGTGCCATTTTAGGGCGTGGCACTTTTTGTGTAAACCCATAACAATTGTTTTGTTATGTAATGTGAAAATTAGTATGTATTAAAAAACTTGTTAGATCATTGTTGTCGTTTCAATATAGGAAAAGGAAAAAATGTGTGTCAATTATTATATATATTTACATTTACTTTTTTTTACAAAATTATTTGTTACCAGAGTTTTCACAAACACAAATTATAAAAAATATTATCCTCTTTTTAAAATTACAACAAAATGATGTCTAATTACATCTTTGAAGATTTGTACCAAATAGTAATATCTAGTGCGACATACAGGACAATTGTTTACCATTATAGAACAACCATTTTCATCATTCCATCTTAAAATACATTTTAAACAAAAAATGTGGGAACATGTATTTGGTCTACATGAATCATAATATTCGATTATTTCAAAACAAATAGCACAAAACACTTTTTTCTCTTCACTCTCAGTTTTATTCAAATTTTTTAAAACAATCCCATTATTTTCTACTCGAACTAATGGTATATTTTCTTCTTGAACTCCTGGTATAATTTCTTCGAGGCTAATTGTCTGAAGCGGAATGGATCGACTTCTTTCTCCAACTGATTCACTCATTTTATTTTAATATTATTATTAATAGATTTATTCAACAGATTTTTTTCTTTTAACAGTCACTCGTACCTTAACATACTAAAATGATCATGATGCACCTATTTATAAGACTTAAGAATGCAAAATCAAATGTGGGAGAACAAAGAGAAAAAATTAAAAAATATGATGCGAATGAGAATAAAAGGGGAGGAAGTTAAGAATGAGGGACATGAGAGAGAGGAAGAGGAGGAGGAGGAGGCGCTCCCCTATTATAACTACTGGGTTGGGGTCGTGACTCTGTATGTCCCATTTTATCTGCCAGTGCATCATAATCATATACTTTTTTATACAGAATTCTTTAAAACAACTAAATGACCACTTTTTTTAAACATTCTTCAAAATATATATCATTCACCGCCATGTAGTTTTGAATCTCCAATTCCGTATTATTTAAGCCTAGAGGTTTATGTAAGTGGCGACTGTGATAACTCGCATTGTTCATTACTATCACGCTTTTCTGGGGAATTTTTAGTAAAATACAATTATTTCACCGTTATTCAAAATGTTCTGCTGTTATATCTTTATGATAATCCACGCGGGGGTCTTTAATATTCTTTGCAGAAAGTCACAAGGCATTTATTTGGTATCCAACCGTTTTCTGACCAGGAATGTTTATGGTTAAAATGGTTATCATTTTCCCTTTATTAGACGCAGCTTTTGTTTTACAGCTACCGGAAGAATTGGATCATGCTTTAGATGTTATCTCATGCATGTTAAACCATGTCTCATCGAAGTAAATTATTGAACGATTTTCGGAATAGTATTTTCTTATTGATGTTGTTTATTTAAGACACAATTGTGCGATATCTGCAACTCATTTCAGACAAAACTCTCAACAGGCTGAGAATGCCTCAGCTTATTTGGGTTTCATCTTTAGTGAGCCGTTGCTTGAGAATTTTTAAGATTTCACACGATTCTTTTCAGTGCTGTCAGAGGTATCTTAGGCGAATCACATGTTTCGCTCACAGCAGGACTAGCGTGAAGTCCAGCTAAGTCAACAACTATAAACAATTTTCACAATTTCCATAACATCGACACATTAGAAGAAGCATCATCATTGTATGTATAGGGTGGTCCAATAATAGAGGACGTCGACTATAGCTCGGGAACCGTTAATGACAGAACAGTTTTGAATCAACCAATCTTATTCAACTTGGTGTCGAAAAAAAGTGCTTCGTTTTCTCTACCCGTGGAGCCATAAACTGTACCGTAATGACTTTGTTAGTGGTCACTAGATGACGTTGTTTCGAAATTCTCCCAATAATGCTGATTTTCTCAAAAAAATCAAGAGGAACGATATGAGTTTCATACCACAATTTATTTGGTAGTTATGGACAGCATTGAATAGTGAAATAAAAATCCAGGTCTGCATTTAAATCAAGAAAGTTGATTATTGTCTCTCGAATCCTAAACGTCGGTTTGAAAAATTAACCTTGCTGTTTTGTAGGGAATAAAAAGTGACAATGACAAAGTGCAAAATTATTTTCTCTCATTTCAATTAATTTTAAAATTTTAGGAAAACCAAAAAACTGGAAAAAACAAGGCAATAGAAACTTTAGTTGTCTTGCATAACTGTAAAGAACAGAACTTAACAAAGGAACAAAGCAAATAATACTAAAACTCAGTCTTACAATGATATAAGCCTCGCAATAAATAAGCTAAAGCTAGGGCGGGGCAGGGCAGGACTCGATTTTGGCACAAATATTAAACCGAGTTCTAACTTACTTCAGTGAAACAACAAAAACGAAGAATTGAACTAACAACTAACAACAAATATATTTAAAATTACTGAAAACTACTTAAGGTAAATAGATTTAGTATATAAGACTCGACCTACTACAAGAAACGATATGGTGGACCGTATTAGGAATGCCATCCAAAGTATCTCTATAGCAGAAGAGGAGGCTGCAGTCAAATCGACACAGGAAATATTGCAACTTTGTATTGATAACGACGGCCGCCATCTTGAGCATTTGCGAAAGTAGTTTTCAGTAATTCTAAATATATTTGTTGTTAGTGCATTTCGGCGTTTTTCTTTTGTTTAACTGAAGCAAGATAGAACAAGGTTTAATCTGTTTGCCCAAACCGAGTCCTGCCCTGCCTCGCCCTAGCTTATGTGATTATGAAACTAAGTTTTAGTATTTTTTGTTTTGCTCCATTGTTAAGTTTTATTCTTTACAGTTATGCAAGATTACTAAAGTTTATATAGCCTTGTTTTTTTTTTCAGTTTTCAGGGTTCCCTAGAATTTTAGGATCAATTGAAATGAGAGATGAAAATAATTTCCACTTTGTCATTCTCACTTTTTCTTCTCTATAAAACGGCAAGGCTATGTTTGAAATCCGACGTTTCGGATTTGCGAGACCGTCATTAACTTTCTTAATTTAAATGCAGAGCTGGATTTTTTATTTCACTATTCAATGCTTTTCATAACTACCAAATAAATTGTGAAATAAAAGTCATAGCATACCATTTGATGTTTTTGAGAAAATCAGCCAGCATTATTTGGAGAATTGCGAGAAAACGCCATCTAGGGACTAACACTAACAAAGTCCTTACGGTACAGTATATGGGTCCACGAGTAGAGTAAAAAAGCACATTTGAAAGTAACAGTGTTTGACCTTCCCCCACCACTTTATTTTTGAAAATAGACGTAAATCTAGTAAAGTGCGTAATTAGTTACATACAATGCTTATATTTTCAAAATACCTCAATTACGGATATTTAAGAGAAAACTGGCATTTAAACTTCTGTGGCTGTTACGTCCCCTAGAGGCCAACTTTCAAACTTGAAAATAATTTACAGCAATTTCGCTTGGCCGATTTATTTAAAAAATATTTTTTCCTTGAATTCTGTCATTAATGGTTCCCGAGCTACAGGCGCCGTCTTTTATTATTGGACCACCCTATATATGGATGAGAAATAAAGTCTTTCACTCAATTTTTCTAAAATATATTTAAGATACCTGCTATAGGTAAATATTAAAAACATTTAAAATTATCTTTTTATAGCTAAAAATTATTACAACTAAACTAGTTTTGTGTGTTTACTACCAATCTTTCCTCTATACGATGGAAACGACCCAGATGGTTTTATTTCAGTCATTGAGTCAGAATCATTCTTCGTGAAATTCACATAACATTTCAGTTTAATACCTGTACTAGAGGTAAAATATTTGGTCTCCATTTTTTTACAGTGCCTGTGGCTTCTTTTTCACCCAAAATTGTCATAATTATTTCTTTCTTATTTGGCAAAGAACTTTCAACATAATATCCTTCGGCAGCCAAGATTTAACGCCATCTTCCATTTCTCTTAAATACTGCTGCTACAACTGCCAAAAACAACGCCCATATTTTTTTGCAAAAGGAAGATACAAAAATTCAGCCATACTTTTAGACATTGAACCAGTTATATTAAAGTCTACATGAAGTGTACAACACTTTGACTGTCTGTAGGTCAAGAGTGGACGAAGCTTAGCAGACAGATGGAATATTTCTAAACAAATTAACTCAATCCATGGAACCTTCGCTTATTGTAACAACTATTAGGACAATATTCTTTGTATTGGTGATTGTTATTTTGATAAAGCACCATATCTCCATCATCTCTTAAAAAAGGATGTATCATTTCTTCTCTGCCATATGCCCCCAGCAGAACAGTGGCGTTGCTACAAATTTTGGGCCTCCCCGCGGATTTCGGTAAAGGGCGCCTTCACGAAACAGAAAAATAACTGATGACAAAAAAAAGTCCTTTACTTGTCAATTAATGTAGCCCCCAAAGCATAGCCGGATAATATATAATGACTAAAAAAAGGTCATACATACTCTCATAATCCCCATTATCGCCGGGCCTCCTGACCTCGTGGCCTCCCCCCGCCCCGCGGGAGCTAGCGGGGGTGTAGCTACGCCATTGAAGCAGAATAAATAACCTTATAGTCAACTTCTCTAATGAAACGGGTAACTTATTCTTTTGAAGAACAACGGGACTCTTTGACATTGAAACACTTGTACTGTAAGATGTTTGCCGATGTCATGTAAAAGCAGGGTTTTGTGTAAGTTATAAGATTATATTATTTAAAATAACTTACTACTTTTTTTAAATATAAAGCGTCAGGGGAAACAATTTTGTATATAACACGTCACGAAACGATTTCTTTTACACATTTCAGTATCTCAGTGAAATATTTCCTGACAGGTGGATAGGACGTCGTGGTCCCTACGAATGGCCGGCCAGGTCCCCGGACTTAACTCCCCTAGATTATTTTCTGCGGGGATATTTAAAGAAGCAAAGTTTATTTGAACAGACCTCCTAATATCGATGCGCTGAAAAATCGTATAAGAGATGAAATCCGACAAATCCCACCTACTTTCATTCGAAATCTAGAACAAGACTTCATCAATCGATTAGGATATTGTCAGGAAGTGAACGGACAACAGTTCCAGCATTTATTACGTTAAAACGCATCATTTAGAATTTTAGACTATCGTTGTTAATCGTTATTAAAAAAAATTTGTAAAACAGTTTTCTCATTTTTTTATCTCAAAAACAGTTGACTTTAGGGATAGGGTATGCTTAATAAAATATGATCAGAATTTCATGTAGATTCTTAAAATGAAATAATATACAGGGTGTTTCATTAGAGATTCTGAAGTTTTGGCGTGTAACTTGATTTTAAAACACTCAGTATATTTCAAGACATTTTTGAATCATAAATCGTAAGGAACTATACAACTTTTACATGAAACTTTTTACCCAACTTGTATAGTTTTTGACATATCTCAAGGTTTCCAGACTTTATGCCCTCATTGCATAAATTGCTATAATGCATATTATATTCAGTTTAAAAAGTATAAAATTAAAACTTCAACATATAGTACTTAGATGTATAAAAAACATAGCACAGAGTGAACACAAAAACACAAAACAGATTTAAATATAAAGCATAAAATACAAAAATAACCATTACAATCCTAAAAAAAGTATTTACATATTTAGTTAAATGATTCTTCAAAGAATTCAGCAACTGAATAGTAGGCTTTCCCAATCAATAGGCTTCTCACTTCTCGCTTAAAATGTCTTGGATTAGAAATGCCCCTTATATTTGAAAGTAGAGGATTAAATATTTTTTTGCTGTTAAAAATGATAGATTTCTGGGTCAGAGTCGAATAGGGAATAGGCAGGGAAGTGAGTCGAGAGCTTCGAGTTGCATAAGCTCGGGTTGACTCAATCTCATGCCCAAACTTAACATGCACAAGGCAGACTGTTTCTAATATAAATACGCAGGGTAAAGTTAAAATTTTCTGATTTACAAAGTAAGGTCTGCATGACTCCCTGAAGGGTAGTTTACACATATATCTAATTGCACGTTTTTGCAGTACCAAGACCATCCAGGAATAACTGATTAGAGCAAGATGCTCAAAAGCATATTCCATAACGTAAATGGGACTCAATCAAACCAAAGTAAACGTTCCTTGCCATGGACATGCTCGACTCTCAAGCAACAACCCTCGAGGCAAAACATCCCTTAGCTAATTTAACATTCATACTTAAGATATGTGCTTCAAAATTTAATCTTTCGTCTATATACAAACCCAGAAACTTATTAACTTTCAAATTTTCCAACACCTGAGAGTCAAGAGACATTGCACCAATCTGACATTTAAAAGAAACAATTTTTTTTTGATACATTCAGAGTTAAGAAATTGGAATCGCACCATTCCTTTATCTTCAATAAATCCATTTTGATGGCAAGCTCCAATTGATTAGCGTCCTTATTATGCCAGAGAATTGTCTTATCGTCAGCAAACATCGTAATCACTCTATATATATATATATATATATATATATATATATATATATATATATATATATATAATAAGTTGCTTAACTCTGGAATTGTCGCATTATTATAAAAACTTTCCTTAAATCCTTAAATATATAATAATGTGGGTTAATTTTTGATACATCACAAAAAAAATCTTTTAAGTACACTATATATAACATTCGAGGCAAGAAGATAGGGTAGACAACTGTACTAAACCGACCAAAAGGGTAAGTATGAAGAGTATACTGAATCAAAATATCAAAAATAAATAAAACGTGATGAGTTATTCATTAAAACTGAGAATCTCTGTCTAGGTCACAACATGTCGCACGCTGACGGCAACAGCACAGAAGGAGACTCGACGACTGGAGGGGGAGGCAGGAATCCGAGTCAAACCGGTATGGGTTGCTATAAGAACTTCGATCACTTTCCCAACAGAGACAGAAGCAATTCTTCCATCATACCTTGTCTTCCTACTAGTGAGGTAATATTATTTTCTCACTTCGTTTAATAATGTATCGCACTTTATTACTTACCAACCATTATTGCGTTGCAACAATTTTTTCTCATTGACATACATTTTGACAAAAATGATTTTTTTTTACAAGGATGTGTCTCAAAAATATTAAAAAGGCAATTACTCAAACTTGAAGACGTTGTGGACTCCACTTTTTGGTATTAATCGTATTTGGTATGTTAGAGCTGCGATACACTATAACAACTGGCAAATACATTTTTAAAGTGAAATGAGTAATTACTTTATTGCAAACATGTGAAAGGTTAGAAAATATAAAGTATTAAAAATAAAAGAATTTTAAATTATTTATGTTAAAGAAAACATAAGCGAAAATAACGAATTTCTGCAGGGCCTTTCTTTTGACGAGCTCAGTTGGTACATTTTTTTTCTTAAACATCCGCACGAGTCCCGCCGCTTGCCGAGTCTTTCGTTTGACAATCCTTGTTTTAATATAGAGGCACTTACTATAGACATGCTTTTTTACATCAGACCTAACCAGGGCTAACCTAACCGCAATCCGCTTTTTAAAACACTTTTTTTTTTGTACCAACAATAAGAAAAAACACAAACCAAGATTCGACAAGCAGCGGGACTCGTGCGGATGTTTAAGAAAAAAAAATTAAATAAATATAAAATAAAAATGTTCATTTTGCACAGGATAACGACACCCTCTGACAAGAATAAGTCCCATTACTGATGATTTTTCTATAGGGTCCCCCTCCTGCATGTTCCCCCATATCCCGTCGACGTCAACTGCTGGACTTCAGTGCATCGAATTCCTTAGAAGAGGAGAGACCAATGATGGCACCACTGGCTCAGGACGAAACGCAACTTCTTCCTGGGTCACCGATGGGTTACATATCACCTTCTGTAAGTATCTGTATGTTTCCTACCCCTACGTGATAAAAAAACAATACAGACTAGCTTCAGAATTTATAAAAAAGTATGTTAACTAGTGGCCAACTGCATACATTTATGGCCGGTTTCAGAAAGCTCAATTAACGTTTAGAATGTTTAACAGAATGTCAAATTTGACAGCGGGTTGCTGGATTTCTGTAAGCAGCTTGTCGAATCCGAAAGCTCGATTAAATATTCTAAACAACAATTAAGTTTTGTGTAACCGGAGGTTAGTTAACTAATCATTTTGACATCAGGTGCTTTTGAATGATAGAATATGTATTTTATTATAAAAAAAAATCGGTAAATTTCCTTTACCCGGAACTTTCTTTGTTATGAATATTTCCGTTTATTATTAGAAATAGTGAAGTGTGGCCCAATTTAGTTCAGTACATAGTTATTTAGAAACACATATATACTGTCTTTTCAAACTCTATAATTGGACGCCATTTTATTCCAACACATTGGATAGTTACCAATATTTTACCAATTTCTACCTATACCACATTTGATATTTGGGTATAGTTTAAAATAAATTCAATAAGTAGTTTTACAATGACACACACAGCGATTTTGTCACGTCATTTTGAATTCGTACCAGTTTATCCTAATATCATCCATAATTTTTTTCCAAAATTCACAGTAAATTACGTTGACTTTTTAAATATTTTATTTGGCCGCCATTTGTTCCGCTACATTTGTTCTTCTATCCATGGAGGGAAGAAAACAAGGTGTGCTCGTGAGTCAGCGCATTTACGTCGGATGTGACGTAGCTTTCGAAAAAAATGTAGTATGCCCTGGAAATAAACGTCAATAAATTGTAGGTTAGGTTTCTAGTTTGACAATAGGGATGCATGATATTTTGAAAACATCGATTTTTGAGAATCGATTCTGTAAAAAATCGCCGTCAAAAGAACGATTCTTCAAAAAATCGATATTTTTCTATTTATTTAAATAAAAAAGACTACAACATCAGTACATATATACATTGTGAAATATTGTATGTATTTGTATATACGTAATGGTTATTTCGAAAATATTTCGAATAGTAAACAAAAAATAAAATTTAAACGATACCGGAAGAAATTATAAACTAAAATTAATTCACATTTTCCAGCAAACAACATCTAAGGAATGTAAAAAAAGCAGTTGGGAAAGATGATTTCCACTCAATCGATTTCTGGCCTAATCAACTTCTGAAACAAATATGAAGGCTCCTGAGTATTAAATATTTTATAAACACACTTGCACATCTGAATCTCAAATCTTTCTT
Source organism: Kuschelorhynchus macadamiae (assembly GCA_030620095.1). Lineage (NCBI taxonomy): Eukaryota > Metazoa > Arthropoda > Insecta > Coleoptera > Curculionidae > Kuschelorhynchus > Kuschelorhynchus macadamiae. Next base: position 759,244 of record JAUTXW010004454.1, on the reverse strand, counting down.
GAATGCTAAACCAGTTGGAGTCTGACATATATTACGAAATGTGGTCAAATTTGCGTAGGTTGTATGAAAATCTCAAGCAGGAATTTTGCAGTTTTTGAAGTGTTTTTATCCTTTTGTAGCAAGCAGGTCCAAAAAATTATTAGAAAGTAAGACAGATGAGATAGTACCAAGGAGTCAGATAACTTTAATTTAATGTTGGGATCGATAATGTCCTTATGAAGATAAAGTAGTTTTAATTTAAAAATTGACTTTTAAATCTCCAGTCGTTATCTAAAAGTAACCCTAGATTCTTACAGACGTCCGTGGGTGTTAGAATGACACCGTTTAGATACATGTTTAGGTTACTAAAATCCTTTTTCCTACCAAAAATTGGCATTTGCGTTTTGTTTTCATTTAAGATAAGCCCGTGAGCAGCTGAGATTCTAGAGACAAGATCATTATTAAGTTTTTCAGCTGCTTCATGTAATTCGGTTGAAACGAAAGAATACAGCAACTGCGTGTCATCAGCATACTGATGGGTTTGACAGTTTTTTAAAAATTTTGATAAATTAGCCGTGTATATTGAGAAAATAAGTGTCCCTCGAATGCGTCCCTGTGCGACTCCCCGTTCGATTGAGAGGAACGTTGAGGAATTACCGTTAAATATTGTTGGTTGCTAAAAAATAATTCCAAGGCTCCTTGACCTAGGCGAAAATATTTAAGTTTAATGAACAGGGTACCATGATCAAGGGTATCGAAAGCCTTGCTGTAGTCGAGTAGTATTAATATTGAATTTTTATTATCATCTTATGCTCTGTGTAGATCATCAGTTACAGAAAGTAGGGCAGTCGTAGTGCTATGATTTTTGTGAAATTCACACAGTGTAGGAGGAAGTATATTATGATTTTGCAGATAGTTGTTTAATTGATCCACCATTATTTTTTCTAAAATTTTTGACAATGTCGGAAGTATACTGATCGGTCGAAAATGAGACATTTCTGACGCATTGTTAATTTTTAGGGATAGGCGAAACGGCGGCTAGTTTCCAGATATCTGGAAACTAGCAAAGAGAAGCATTTATTTATTATAAATGTTATGTAGGGAGTAAGGTAAGGTACGGCAAATAGTAACATTTTTAGGTTAATACCATCAACTCCCGTTGCTTCGCTCTTCATATTATTAAAGGTTTTTTCAATTATGTCGAACGTTACTTCGGCAAATTCAAGTTTATTGATGTTAGGAAAAAGATATTTGTTACTGTAATTTTCGGTTATAAAGTCTTTAAAATTATTAGGTGGTATTGCAATATTATTTACGAAATAATTGTTGAATGAAGTAGGTGTAATATTTTCATTTAGAATAGTATAATTATTAGCATTATGAGAAATTAAGTTTAAGTATTTTAAGGTTTTCCAGAAGTTTTTTGGATTCATACGAAAAGAGTGTTGCAAATAAGCTCTCTTCTCAGATTTGACAGCAGAATTTGTAGAATTTCTGAGCAATTTGTAATACTCCCAAAAGGCAACAGTTTAAGATTTTTTATACTTAGTGAGAGCCCGATCTCGTGACTTCATCATTAGTTTGAGGTTCTCAGTAAGCCAGGGCGCTGGAGCTTTAGTTATTTTTTTAGATAAACGGTGCATGTGTATCATATAGAGCAACAAGGGTTTTATTTAAAAAAGTTATCATGTCGTTAACATTGTCTGACCTGAAGATAAAATCCCAGTCTATATTACGCAAGTCAGCTAAAAAGTTTTCGTAGTTAAACAGAGTAAAGTCTCTATACGTCTTAAAGAATGGTTTTGGTTTTTGTTTGAGAAATCGTACTAATTTGCACTTAACTAACCTGTGATCAGAGATATCATCCATTCTATATACCTCAGGCTCGCTAACAATATCAAGTGAGAAGGAAGCAATAATATCTAGTAGTACTAGCAGTATAAATTTTTGGATTGATCTGTAACACAGCTATCTTCGTTAATGATTTGTGTTAGCCCATATTTTTTAAAGATATCTTCTATGGCTTTGAATACGGGATTATAAATGGACGTAAGAAATCCAAATTGAAGTATCCTCCAAAGACCAAAAAATCGTACTCAGGTAAGAGAGCAATTAAACTAGATTCCAATAAATCCAGGCCGACCCTCAGATTAGCTGATGGTGGTCTATAGAACGTCCCAAAACACCAGGTTCTACCTCCAACGTTTGTACTTACCCAAAGTTATTGGAGTTCCTTGTCATTACCTCCAATATCCAATACAGTGAATTTAATTAAATTACTAATATAAAAACCGATACTGCCACCCCTGGTCGATCGGTCCCATCTGACGTGCTGATAACCGCGAATAAGTAACCCATCATTGGACATGCTGCTATTTAACCATGTCTCAGACAAGCCCAAAATATCTGGCGAGTCTCCTGCAATAAATTCCGAAAATAAATCAAAACCAGTAAAATGAGATCGTATGTTAAAATGTGAAAAAATGATACAGTTACTTCGCATATTATGATAAGCACAATATACCCCAATCCATATTGTAAGTAAACAAGAAAAAAAAAAGTAGAATTCCGAATAAATACCAAACATGATAAAGCAAACCAAATAATATGTTCACATCCTAAATTTAAGGATTCGATATAAACTAACAATCTAATAAGTAAACGATAACAAGTTATAATATAAATAATGTAAACAGATGCAAACAACACATTTGCGGCTATATTTTACAATGCATACAAGTTTATTTTTTTCAATACAAAAAAGTTGACAAAAAATACCTACAGCAGAAAAGAGTAAGCAATACAAGGCCAGATTTAACGATTTATTTATACTGCTAGTACTACCTAATCGATAAAGTCGTAGCCGAATTATAAACAATGATAACACCCGTTAAAATAAAATCAATTCTATTCCTATGGCACCAAACTACAATATTTAATATTAATATTATCTTAAAAATGATATCTATACATAGGTAAAACAGAGGGAAAAAATTAATTACCAATATAGTTTCTATGCCAACACTATTTTTTTGTTCTCTTTTTGACTCCACACATACAACTTTCCTCCAGTTGTCCAGACCTTATTGCTGCCATATTTCTTTTTGTTTAACATCAACATATTAAATCTCTTCTTAATCAGTTCTTCAAAAAGGGAGACATCCGTATCTTTTAGTCGCTTTTTTGCTATTAAAACTTCCTGTCTTTTGACATTTTGAATAAATGAAACAATAATAACGCGAGGCTTTTCCTTCCCTGCTTGGAGTTCAAATATTTCCGGCTTGTGAAAATATTCTTTCGGAAGGTACAGAAGTACCAACGATTGGTATAAATGTTTTCGCTAAGTTTGACAAATTTGAGGATATCAATATCAATTACACCAATACACAAATGGTATCATCGGTACTTCCTATTTGTTCTTTTTGCATGGCATCTGCTGCATCAGCCATACTTCTTACATTAAGACTTTTTAGTTGCTTATCAACATAATTTATCGCCTGAGCACAGGAATTAGGATTGCCAAAATGAATTTGCTTAAATCTAGGATCTAATAAAGTGGAAATGGCTAGTAATTTATTACCCTCAATTGCCCTAAAACGTTTGGTAAGCTCAGATAATACAGTCTGTTTTATACTTTCAGTTTCTGGTGTAAGAAATTGTAGACTTCTGATCCTATTTGTTTAACAATTTACAATTGGTATTATTTTACTGCTAGTTAAGTACTTTTCACCACTAATTTCTTTCGAAACCTATTCTATGGGTTTTAATATAAACACTATCTCTCTACAAATTTGTATATCTGATAATTCTAAAAAACAAAGTCGAATTCCAGCGAGTTGGAACAGACTGTATTAGTTTAAGTTTTGTGGATGAAGGTTGCGCCTTTCTTAATTTATCTGCAGCAGATACACTGTGCTTAAAAAAAGTGACTATACCTTTAATTTTGTCTATAACATTTTTAATAGGTCCTTCTCTTCTATAATTTTAGTTGCTACCAAATTTAGAGTATGCGCAAAGCAGAGCAAGTGTTTATTTTTATCAAACAAGTCAATAATATTCTTTACGATATTTGCCCCGTTGTCCGTAACAACAGCTAGAACTTTAGTTGAATCAATTTCCCAATCTTGACAAACATAATTGAGGCAGGTAACCAAATACTCTGCTGTATGATTCGAGTCTAACTCTTTAATACCAATACAAATAGATCTAAGTTGCTCACCCAATAAATAATGTACCGTTAGTCCTAAAAAGCTGGTCGTGGTCATGGTATCTGTCCAGACATCTGTGGTTAGTGTTATTGATTCAGCACTTCGCAATTCATTTTTTATGATAATGGATAACATATTGTATTTTTCTTCCATCAAATGCGTTATTTTATTCCATCCTGGTAGGTTATACAGAGGAGAAACAACTTGCATTAAATGCTGGAATCCTTCCTTTTCTAAAGTATCGAGCGGCAAGTTGTCTTTCACAATCATGTTAAGGAGGGAAAAGGTTATTTGACACCTCCTAAAAAAATACATGGTTAGCAAAAAAGTTTTATATACACGGTCAGTTTTACACATATTTTTACATACGAGCAAAAATTACCTGCAAAAGATTCTAGTTTCGAAAAACTGTCTGATATTAAAGGTTGACGTTGGGTATGTGTCTTCTGTGGGGGCAACTTTGATGACATGGACGAGAAAGATTCTAAAGATGTAGATGGAAGTGAGGAGCACGAACTTTCGACATTATCTCCATCTGGATCTGAGTCTAGAGGCTAAAAATAAAAGAGTGATGTTCTATTTTGCTGACAAAAGCATTTAACATTTTCATGGACAATTACTTACTTACAATACGCGGTATTTTTGTTTTATTTTTGAAAGATCACAAATGAAAGACAAGTACAATGTTCTAAGACAAGTCCAACAAAGTACGCTAACGAGAATACATACTATAACTTCAGTAATAATAACGTTAGCGAGAACGCGGGAAAAACAAATATTTACAACCGAACATAGTTTTGCGGTAATTTCCCGAATTCATATTCCACCAAATCTACCTTTTATAGAGGGCGAGAGAGACACCATATCTTGGAGACTCCTTTCCATTCAGAGCATTCAATCACGAATTGGTTATTAGTTGCCTCACTCTTTCAGTTGACAGTAATAAAAGACAACCGATATCAGCTGTTGATCGGATTAAATCAATGTTTTCAAAAACTACTTTCTACGTTTCTGTGCTGTGCTGTGCGCCTAGAGCCATCTATTATTTAGTATTACAGATAACTATTGCAGAAACTTTCTGCAATAGTTCTCTGTTTTATACCTATCTGTCTACATTTTTTATACTTTATAATAGATGGCTCTAGGCGCATAGCATATCACCCATTATAATGGAAAAAATTGTTCATATTTTTCTTAAGTGAATAAAAGACAGAGAAAGATCGAAAAATCGATTTTTCGGTGTAAAAAATCGATTTTACAAAAATATCGATATAGATCGTGAATCCCTATTTGACAACAAATAACAATTTTTTTTAGTGCAAAATAAATTTTACCTTGGAAAGAAAAGAATTTGATTGTTAGATTCATTTGGGTATTAAGAATCAAGAACAATATGTCTTGTGAGGTTACTGGTTGCTTCAGCCACAATAAAACGAAGGACAAATGTAATATCAGGTCTCATAGATTTCTTAAAAACCCTGATTTTTACAGTACAGAGGTTTCATGCTTGCCACAAATATGACAATATTAACTTAAATAACGGTAAATATTTGGTTAAATATTTCTAAATCAAATGATTTTTAGCGGTTATAAGCTAAGCTAAGCATTTTGAAAATAAAAAGAAAAATTTATTATGCTACAGAGAGCAACCTGCTCCAGACTTGTTTAAAAACCAATAATTAAAAAAATAAAAGAAATATTACAGCTAAGACTGAGGATCGGATTTTGGCAGGCTTACCAGATAACAGAAATTTTGAGTAGACTAAATCAGATAAACATTCAGCTAAAATGTCTATAAATAATAACATACATTTTTCTAAGGTGTTCAAATACTTGTTATTCTAGTATATATTTTGCAATTTATCCGAATTGTTCCCTTTTTGTTCACGAAAATAACATTTTCTTTTAGTCATTGGTTTAGCTTAAGGTTATTAGTACTCAGATACAAAAGGGTTGATCATCTTTTAGTCATTTGTTGGATCCGATTAGGGGAATTTTGCTGTAGTAGATAATATTTTAGACACTTGTCTGTTTGAAGTTATTATAGTCTTTGGTTCTATAACTTCTATATAACAGCTAAAAAGTTACAAAAAAAATACATTTTTTTGTTTATAATCATTTCATTAACATTTTCTTTCCTTTTTCTCTTTTCATTTGATTATTTAAACTGTATTTATTTTTTGTTTGTCATCAGTTTGTTTTCATTCTTTCTTAGATGTCCCAGATTAATATTTCTAAAAGCTATCAACCTTAATTTAATTAATTAATAATCCTTTAAGTATTAACATTTATACCACTCCACCGTCAAGCTTACTAGTGTACGCTACTGCATCTGCAATTTCATTTCAAAGTGTAAACTCGAAGACATATTAGTATGTAAAAAGAAATGGCTATCCCTTGCCAGCCTTAAGTACCCTTCGAAGGTGGGCTTTAAACATTCAGCTGAATCCCGGGATTTTGTTACATTTTATTTAAGGTAATGAGACAAAAGTCTGCAGCATTAACAGACTTGGAAAGGTTATGTTCATTATCATTTAGTAGGTAGGTAGGTAATTCTTAAGTTGACATGATGTTCACTTTTAATAAAATGTTTTCGACACCTTTCATTTTTTACATATAATTTTGTACAGTGTAACCAGTTAAAACTAATTTCAACTCTGAGCTGCGATTGTGACACAAATTAGAAATGTGATGTGTAACAAAAAAACATTGCTGTATGCAATCTTTTGTTGATATATTTTTAACATTGACTTTAATGAGGTAATTGCTATAGTTCCTATAAAACTAGTTAAAATAATACTTTAAATAATAAATTTAGGTTTGTCTAATAAAAAATGTTTTAGTCTTAAATCTAAAAGGTTAGGAAAACTACTCACTATAATAAAATATCCTTAATCAGTAAAATACAACAAAGATACACCGTAGCAGTGGTTTTACAAATAGCATCTAGTCTATCACACTTCGGATATGTATCTATAACATCTTACTTCAACTAAGCAGAAGTAAACAAGCTTTTGGGTGACTTGAAAAATATCAGCAACAAAAAAAACTTCTTACACATGAAAGATCCAGTGTGTCCAATAATGATATTCTGTCGCTTCACTATTAATTAAAAAATGTACACTTTTACTAAAAAAATTACCATTTTGCTGCCCAAGTTAAATAAGTATATTCTACTGTGTAAATGTTTTCTAGAGAATTTTACATAGAACTGGAATAAAGTTCAACTAAATGCTTATGAAAAGTATGCGTATTTTTTAAACCAGTCTATTTCTACTCATTTTCTTTACCTATAATAGAGTTAAAGTGTGGCTTACAAACTTCCTAGAATGATATTCATAGATGAAGGACTTGAGGTAGGCTACAAATAGTAGAAACAAGAAAAAAATAAATGCATACCATGCACTGTTTATGTAAATTGAATAATACAGTTTTAGTTAATACCACTTAACACACAATTGGCAGAGCCATAATATTGGTTTATTTCTACTATGATATTGATAGGAATTTTTCAATGCCAGTAATCTAATTTAGGTTTAATATATAGTTACAAGCATATATGCTAAAATTTCATCAAGTTCTTCTATACAGTAGCTGAACACTTCCTAGTTTAAAGAATACAGATTCATACAGAAGACTTAAAGTAGGACTCTTAATCATACTTATTTTGGTAATTGGAGTTTTTTCTGTTTTATTTATTTCTGCCTAGAAGTTCCTCCTGAATGAGGGGTAGGCTCGAGGTTAGGTAACTGTTAAACATTTTCAGTTATATTATCTTTCTTTTGATAATTGTCAGCATGAAATGTATGTTGTTTGTTATCCGTAGTGTATTCATCAGCCAGCATTCTTATGTATCAGCTAAAACAAAAATATCTAGTTAGGTACACATAAAAACTATTGAAACATACACATGTATGCTTAAATAAGATTATAATCCACATAATAGCAAAAAATGTGTTTTATTTACTATCAATTGTGTTAGATACGTAAGGCCTCAGTGGCCTGGTTTCAGTGTTTGTCAAGGTAATTACTCAAATACTTATGAATATTAAGTAACATATTCAGCTACACATAGGATATTTTACTTACTGTACCATTTGAAACCGAACATATTTTTTAAAATACTTGAGTTTAAAACGTATAGCTTGAACTAGTCCTAATAAAAATATTTCTACACACCGTCTTCAATTCTTTTACATCAGTCTAATGACTATTTGTCTATTTACATACATCATCTAGTTTTCTAAACATTTTTTGAAATGAGCAGTTTGGTATACTAATCCCAGCGAACTAATAATTTTCTCATTATATAATATGTATCACTAGAAAAGTAAATAATACATACCTGCAGCTCAAATGATATATAAGTTTATTCCAATAAACAACTTAATGATTTGCAACTATCATACATCCAAAATTCGACAAAACTACACAAATACGAATGAAAAAATTCACAGAAATATATTTTAACCTCTACCTGTCAAATTAACGTTCGCTCATAACCGCAAAACACAAAACTGATAAACAAGGCCTAGGTTGATTTTATAATTAACAGCTCTTTAACCGATAGACATATTCCCGTCTCTGTTTTCACCGTAATCATAAAAGAAGATAGATTACGATCGATACATGAATACCATTAACAAATTTTAGCAAAAGTGTACTGTAGCTTTTGAGGCCTTTACGCAATAAAAACACGGCTAACCTGTCATTTTAGTCGGCCCTGGGTTCGCCTCACAATATACGTCATCAAAACATGCGCGTAGGCATATCTTGTTTTCTTCCCACCATGCTGCTGTCTTCAATTAGTAACACAACTTTACCAGTTTATCTATATATCACATTTAATGCACAGAATTTGAAATTAATCTAATAAGGAGTTTTTCAGACTGATTTTTTAATTATTTTATTAGGACTCCTTTTTCTTTTGCTATTTTATATTCATACCAAAATGTTGCCAGTTCATGTAACACTTGATTTTTGTGCAATATTTGAGATAAATAATTGGATAATTAGTTTTTTTAGTAATATTTTTTTGATCGTTTCACTAACCGTCATCTTGTTCCGGCTTATTGGATTTTTATCAAAATATTACCAGTTATCCCCATATGAGTTTTTATTTTTGACTAAAATATGAAGTCAATCCAATGAGTAGTTTTTAAGCTATGCGGCGAATTGACAGACAGACGGACCGACTGAATTGATAAAACATATTTTTTGACATCTAGGAACGCTAAAACGTGAAGATATGTAAAACCTGGGAGGGTGATTTTATGCTATGCCGCGAACCGACAAACAGATAGACAAACCGGCAGACGGACCGACGGACTTGATAAAATATTTTTTTTGGCAACTAGGGACGCTAAAACGCGAAGCTACGTAAAACCTGTGAGGGTGATTTTTTCAGGTTACAAAAATTTTATTTGGCTGCCATTTTGTTCCGCCATCTTGAATGAGTACCACATTTTTACTAGTTGATTTCTATACTAGTTAGTTATGGTACATAATTCGTAACGTATTTTTGTCCATTATGTAGTTTGTTCAGGCTGAATTTTTAAATATTTTATTAAGCCGCCATTTTGGATTCGTACTAAAAGTTTATCAGGTGGTTTCTACATAATACAATTTTTGTGCAAAATTTGAAATAAATTGGATAAGCACTTTCTTCTCATTTTTTTTAACATTTTGGTACTACGTCTTCATCCCGGCATCTAAGGAGAAAGGCTAGTTGGCAAGGTAGCTTCTTCTTGTTGTTCCGGATCGCCAAAAGTTTTGGCATCCTTCTTGATTTCCTCCCCATAGAGGTTAGCTAACATAGAACGAAAGCTTTCACGGCTGTGGTCAATTAAGAAATCATGGTTCTTGGGATTAGACCGTGTCAAAATTGAATTACTTTCCGACGTTTCGCCTTCGATTGCACGAGGCATCTTCAGGGATCTTTACTTCACGAGATCGGAACACTGAATGAGCTCGGAGAGACCCAGGCCGGCTATTTATAGTCGAACTATGTTTACCGGAGCGTGATTCGGTGTGACGATCGGTTTCCACTATGATGAAGACTGAAGCCTGTATCTCTATTAAAATTGTTAGGATAAATTTCAATAGATTCTCTAATTTTGCGTTTATAGAATCCCGAAACCGGTGCAAGAACTTTGGTTTCTTTTACATTTATAACATGTCGAGTAGAATGTTGGTGTTCAGATACAGCAGACTGTACAATTTGTTTCTTTCTGATACATCGTTCATGTTCATGTTGTTTATACACAGAACCACAGACAAGATTGCAAAGTTATTTCGCCGGTCCAACATGCATACAATCTTTAACACACACAAGAAAATTCGACAATATTTGCGATCGCCAAAAGACATTATTCCTTTCCAAGCGGAAGGAGTATATGCAATTCCTTGTTCCTGTGGTGATGTCTATATTGGAGAAATTGCACAATCCATATCGACTAGGCTTAAGGAACATGAACGATGTATCAGAAAGAAACAAATTGTACAATCCGCTGTATCTGAACACCAACATTCTACTCGACAGGTTATAAATGTAAAAGAAACCAATGTTCTTGCACCTGTTTCGGGATTCTATACAAGCAAAATTAGAGAATCTATTGACATTTATAAGCATCCTAACAATTTTAATAGAGATACGGGCTTCAGTCTTCATCATACGTGGAAACCGATCGTTACACCGAGTCACGCTCCGGTAAACATAGGTCGATAAATATCCGGCCTGGGTCTCTCCGAGCTCATTCAGTGTTCCGATCTCGTGAAGTAAAGATCCCTGAAGATGCCTCGTGCAATCGAAGGCGAAACGTCGGAAAGTAATTCAATTTTGACACGGTCTAATCCCAAGAACCATGATTTCTTAATATAAGTAATCTTTTGTCAAGAGCCTCCACAATTATACGTTGGAATAAGCATAATTCAGTATTTTTCTTTAAAGTAAAGCCATGCTGCCACAGAGAAAGTAACTTATTTTTATAGAAATATGCAATAAGTTGATCTTTGAATATTAATTCAAAAATGTTTGAAATGCTATTTAGGAGACTTATTCCACGATAATTGTCAAACTAATTTTGGTCGTCCTTTTTATATATAGGAATAACCGTAGCAAGTTTTAGTTTATCAGGGAAATTTTCGTTTTCTATTGAAATATTTATTAAATATGCAAGAACTTCAGCAATACATTCTGTACATTTTTTTTAAATATTATTAGCGATGCCATCATGACAACAAGAGTTAGAATGCTTAAGCCTAGTAATAACATTTAACACATCCTCATTACATACGGGTGATAAAAAGAAAGATTTGTTAGAAACGGGTATATCATGTTCCACAAACTCTAAATCTAAGGGCACGTCATCATTGAACTATGTGAACTGTGTATTAATATTTTGATATTATTATTTATATAATTTTTTTGAATATTCTTTAAGCACTGCCACATTGCTTTCGATTTGTTTTCGGCGCTTAACTTAAATCATTCTTACTACACATAAAAAGTTTTAGTTTTTCCCTGTAAATGCTATTCATTTGTTGCAAAGAGGAATATACTCTTTATTACTTTTAGCTAAGGTACCCTTTCTTTAAGCCATGTTAAGTTAGGATTTAATTTTTTTAGTGCCTTTACTAGAAGGGTAATACTTTTTTAGAGGAAAAGACAAATTAAAGTAATAATAAAATATTTCTGTAAAATTATTAAACGCTTCATTTGGTAAAGCTGTCTTGAATAGAGTATCTAAATTTTCATTTTTGAGAAAATTTAAGAAAGTATATACATATTACCACTGCAAAAGCTTCTTTTCAAAAAGCTCTTCCCTTGCGATCTGCTTCTATCATTTTCTGTTTGAAGCCATACATATTGGGAATAATGATCCGAGACATTTAGATTTATAACCTCACTTTAATTATTAAGTAAAGTGTTTATCAGAAAATTGTCAATACACGTTGCAGATGCATTATTTACTCTAGTAACAGAGGCAATTTTTACAGTTAAATTATAGGAACCCAAAAGATCATACCAAAGAGAAAGATTATAGCAGGAAGATAAAAACTTCACATTAAAATCGCCACCTATAAAAAACAATAATTAGGTCTACTCAGTTCAGATAACAAATCATTAAACAACTTTAAGAAAATACCAAAATTTCCAAAAGGGGTCTGTATATCACAATCACGAATAGTTTTATATACTCAATCCTTATGCAAGAACACTCTAAAATACCTTCTAATAATAAACGAACCTACCCGGATATATGCCACGGTAAGTACACTAATTGATTGAATTTTTATCACCTTTTTAATGACTGCCTGCGGTGTTCTATCGGTTAATAAAGTTTCGGGGGATATATTGTGAATAAAGTGACCATTATACCAAAAATAATAGGCTATCTTACACAACGAGAGCTCTGCTTTGGGATAGTATACTATATGAAAATAATATTGTTAAAAAAATAAACTTTTTAATAATCATATATTACAATTATTTGATCGACATGCTCCCAGGAGAGAATCATGTATAACTAAACCACAGACTCCTTGGCTAATATCCAATATAAAATAATTCGTGAAGCAAAGAGATAGCTTTTTGAGAAAATTTAACCGGGCAAAGGACGTAAGGAACTGGGATAATTATAAATATTTGAGAAATTTCACGCTATCTGCAATTCGAAAGGAAAAAAAACACTTGACAGCCTGTTGCACGAAACTTAATTGCTGTTTAGAATATTTAGCCGAGTTTTCGGATTTGATAACCTGCTTATACAAATCTAGGAATTCGCTGTCAAATTTGCCATTCCGTTAACTTCTAAACTTTAATTGAGCTTTCTGCAACAGGCCGTTAGACTCTTATGCCCGGTAGCAGAAAGCTCAATTAAAGTTTAGAATGTTTAACGTAATGTCAAATTTGACAGCGGGTTCCTAGATTTCTGTAGGCACCTTATCAAAGCTCGGTTAAATATTCTAAACATCAATTAAATTTTGTGCAACCGGTGATATATGCGGTGAAAACGACTAGGAGGACTCTTAAGTAATATGGACGGATAAAAACTTTTCAATTCCTAAGACTTTGTCTAATCCTAATGACATAAATAATTTTTTGCAGCATTTGTTCAGAATGTTTTAGATTGTTTACAAAAAAATAATTTTTATATTAATAATATTTATAATAATAGCTTATAGTTTTTATTTTCTTTGACAAATATAGCAGATATAAATAAAACTCTAAATAGTATTAAAACCACCGGGGTCGACGAAATATCCCCCTTAACGCTTAAATATTGCAGTCCATATATCCAAGTATATTACGCATATTATTAACTGAGGTATAGAAATAGGTTATTTCCCTGAGCGGTTGAAAGTATCTAATGGCAAACATCTATCTAAAGTCACTAACTCTTTAAGTTTCAATGACGAACGCATAATTAGTATTCTCCCCGCAATTTCTAAAACAAAAGATCAACTATCGGATGTATAATTACTTCATTTCCAACGATATTATTCCACAGGTACAGCAGATGATATAAACTGTATATATAAATATATATATATATATATATATATATATATATATATAAAGTTTATATCATCTGCTGATGATGCTAACTTGGTTAGCGAAACGCGCGTCCAGGACGTAACAAGGTGTGGTTGACGGTGAAGTTATATAAATTTTAACACTTAAAGGAGTCTTTAATTCATTAATTAATTAAATTAAGGTTGATGGCTTTTAGAAATATCAATCTGGGATATCTAAGAAAAAATGAAAACCAACTGATGACCCACAAATCAAACGATTATAAATAAAAACAGAGTGTTAAAATGTATTTTTTTTTAAACTTTTTATAGAACTAAAACCTTAGAACTTAATAGAATCTAATAATTTCAAACGGACAAGTGTTTAAAATATTATCTACTACAGCACAATTCCCTTAATCTGATCCAACAAATGACTAACAAAAGATCACCCTTTTTGTATCTGAGTACTAATAACTCTGATCTAAACCAACGACTAAAAGAAAAGGTCCCAACTTTTTATTTTGGATGTAAAAAAAATAATTATATGATTTATTTATGTAATTTTCATGAACAAAATGGGAACAATTCGGAAAAATTGATTGCAAAACAGGTACTAGATGCCTACACACATGCCCATAAAGAGGACATCTGGTTACAGTAGGTATGTGAGAATATCAAGTATTTGAACATCTTAGAAAAATGTATGTTTACTGTATACTGTTTATACACAATTTAGCTGAATCTTTATCTGATCTAGTCTACTCAAATTTTCTGTTATCAGGTATGCCTGCCAAAATCCGATCCTCAATCTCAACTGTAATATTTCTTTTTTTTTCAATTATTGTTTTTTAAACAAGTCTAGAGCAGGTTGCTCTCTGTAGCGTCATTAATTTTTCTTTTTATTTTCAAAATGCTTAGCTTATAATCGCTAAAAATCATTTGATTTAGAAATGTTTAATCAAATATTTTTCCTTATTTAAGTTAGTTTTATCATATTTGTGGCAAGCATAAACCTTCTGTACTGTAGAAATTAGGGTTTTTAGGAAATTTATGAGACCTTATATTACATTTGTCCTTCGTTTTATTGTGGCTGAAGCAACCAGTAACCTCACAAGACACATTTTTCTTGATTCTCAGTACTCAAATGACTCTAACAATAAAATTCCTTTTTTTCCGAGGTAAAATTTATTTTGCACACAAAAATAAAAACTGTTATTTGTTGTCAAACTAGTAACCTACCCTACAATTTTTTTTGACGTTTATTTCCAGGGCATACTACATTTTTTTCGAAAGCTACCTAACGTCTGACGTAGCTGGCCGGCACACCTTGTTTTCTTCCCACTATGCTTCTGACCTAAATTACGAGTATTCGGTATAGTATCTCAACTTGTATTCACTCGCAGCGAACATTTGACATCCCTCTGTGACATGTTGTATATGGTCTCTGACATTCGACATTCATTCCTGTCATTTACCACTGTGGCATTTTCCGTTATATATTTTAAGTAGTTTCTAGTTGGAACTGCCTGATCTTGTATCGCAACTAGGAAACCCCTAAGTTTCAGGAAACATCCGTGCAGACGTCAGCCACTAGCTCGACGCTATATAGTCGACGTAATCCTGACTTCATTTAAAAGTCTGCCATGCAGAGGTTTTTCCCTCCGACTCTTCAGTTTCTTATCTATGAGTTCGTCATGAGTTGAAAAAGCTGCTCTTTTAGCTGTAAAGGCGTAAAGTGATCCGTATCACATATAATCCGATGAAAGTGAGATGTGCGTACTTTTCCTTGAAAATAGCTTCGCCGTTTGATGATTTGTTGGTCTAGCTGCTTTGAAATATCTGTTAATACACTTCCGCCTTGATGCCATGGAATTCTCGTACGTTCTATGGCACTTCTTGGATGGTGTTTTTGTGCCTTTGTAAGTAGAGTTCTGATCTTTAGCTGCACGTTATCAATAACGTCAGTGTTTGACCATTTAATTATCCCAAATGAAGCACAGAGCTGTTAAGTTTTGATTTTAGCAATTGTCTCATTCTTCTTGTAAACCCGCTTGTGAGTTTATCCTTCATTATTTGGTGACTTATACACTGCCCATGCTTTATACCAAGGTATTTGTAGATATCTCCATGTCGCATTGCTTCCATACTCTGGCCGTTCTGCGTCTCAAATCCATCCTCCTGAATCCTACCCTTCCTTTTACTGACAGTTCTGTACTTATCTAGCCCAAACCGCATTGTAATACAGTGAATCACCTTTTTATGGGCAGATGCAGGGGCGTGCGGTGAAATTTTAAGAAAGGGAAGCAATTTTTAGAAACTTACCTATTTGTAATGTAATTCGATTTTTCGATCATTTTTTGCAAATTCGTCAATGACGTCATCATAAAAACGTCGATGCTCCGACATATTTTGGAGAAGTTTATTTTCAATGGACAACAGCGATGTATGCGAAAGTCTCTCCTGCCCCGTTAAATTTCTCACGAAATTTTTTATACGTTTAAGTGTTGAAAAATTGCGTTCTACTGATGAACTTGTGGCAGGTACTGTCAATACTAATTCACAAAATTTCGACACTTCGGTGTAGGCATCTTCCAGCTCCTTGCCTTTTAAAAATTGCATTAGTTCCTTAGCGTTATTTTTTGCGCTAATGTCATCAGTTTCGTAAATCACTTTTAGTTTAGATCGCAGTAACAATCGGTCGAAGAACTGGCCATAACGAAGAAGAAGAGATTTAAACGCATTTAAACGCATCATGAACTTCTTGTTTTAAATATATTAAAAACATTGTTTTCCATTTCAAACAGTGCATTATTTTCTAATATATTCAAAGCATTATTTTCTAATATATTCTCAAATAGAGCTTTCGAGGAATTTAAAATTTTTTAAACTGTTAAATCTATAGTTTGTAGTACTTTACACTCTTTAATGTGATTGATGGACTGGGATAACACTAAATTTAATTTATGAGCAAAACAATGGACAAACACAGCACTTGGGAAAGTTTCTCGAACTTTAGCTTGAAGACCCCCTTATTGTCCTGCCACCACTGCAGCTCTATCATAGCCTTGAGCAACTAATTTTTTCTCTTCAATAATTTCTTTAGTAGCGTTATAAACTACGGTATATAATACATTTGCTGTACGATTTTCGGACACATTCTTAAAACATAAAAGTCGTTCTTAAATAATTCCGTCTGTTTTAACGTAGCGTATTACTATAGATAATTTGCTAAAATTAGTGATATCAGTTGTTTCGTCCAGAACAACAGCAATGAACCGCGCCTCGTCAATCTGGTTAATTCTTTTTAGAATAATGGTTGCAACAGCGGAAATTAAATCATTCTGGATTCGATTCGACGTTCCGCGAAAAACGCTAGACTGCTCTAAATGATTTTTTAAGCAATCATCATATTTAGCCATTAAACTAAGTAAATCTTGAAAATTTCCCCTATTTGAAAAAACTCTTGTTTCGTCATGACCTCTAAATCCCAATTCGTGCTGTCCGAGAAAACAAACAACATCGATAAGTCTTCTTAATATTTGCCTATTTTTATCGACTAGTTCATTGTGTTGTCGGTGACTAATTTCCAACTGTTTATTTATTATGTTCAGTTCTGGTTTTGCCGAAGACTTTTTCTTTTCTGACAGCCTGTAAATGCGCTTTTGTCTTTTTACAGCTGTATGGAAATTGTTTAAATCGAAAAAACCAGTTTTATTACAGAGACTTTTTCATTTTCAAAAAGTAAACATGGCCAAGAAAATAATTTTCTTATATTTTCACCCCATTTAAATTGTTCGTTTTGTTTTTTTGGATAAAAATGTCTAATACAGTATTTCATTTTTGTGGTTAAATTTTTCATAGGCGGTTTCACCTTCCTTTGGAAATTATTTGAAGCTTATCAGCGAAGTTTATTGTTGAAAATCCCTTTATTATTAAGACACACACCATACATTCACACACACTCTTCTTACTAAATTCTCCAACATTTTCAACGTTATTACCGACAGCCGAAGTTGACGGTATTTGCATATCCACATCCGTATTATTGTCTTCCATATCGCACCATACACGACGCGACGTACGTATCACACAACACACGGATAGCCGTTCAAACAAAGAACCTACTCCAACGATAGCTTTTTCCACCACTTAAAGCACGCGACTGAAATGCAAAAATTGCAAAGAGCCGGTGGAAACTTCAATTCACTCGATTCACAGGAAATCAACCGTACAGGACTTGGCTGCAGAGAAGCTAGCGGCCCGCATAGGTTCTATTCGATATTCTATTATGGCTGGGTCGGAGTCAAGGCTGAATTTATTATGGGTTTAATAATTAAGATAATATTTTAGCATTTTTAATATAAACTAAATTAATGGTTTCGTATTTCAAAAATGACATTTTAGAAGATGTTTTTTAATTTTTTTTGGGGAAGCTATGTTTCCCTTGTTTCCATGGACTGCACGCCCCTGGGTAGAGGATTAGTTTTGATGTCAATATTGGTATCATTCAAGTGAATAGTAGTGTGCCAGGTTCAAAGAAATGTATTATACTGGGATCGATATTATAAATTTTTAGTACTCTGATGACTCAGTCATGCGGCGTACAGTAAGACGCTTTTTTATAATCAATATAAGCCATAAAGAGATTTCTCCGATCAGAATTATTATTATTATTATTATTGTTCCAAAAAAATACGTTATGTTGGTAAGATTGTAATCTTTCTTCTTTCTATATATTGTTAATATTCTATGGTTCTTACAATTGTTTACCTCCAATGAGTTCAAGATAAAAATATTTTATTTCATTTATTCTAGGTTGGAAGTAAGGCCTCGGATACTCTTAAGAAGACTGTTGACAAAATAGAAGAAATGCCAAGCGAATTTGAGTGTTGTTTTTGTAATACTAAGGTAAATTAATTGTTTCAAACGAGCACTAAACTAATTCATGTTAGCTTTGTATTAAGTTAAATTGCTATGCGAGTTAAGTTATTAAATGTCTCTTGGAGAAGTTTTTTATGAAAAAGGCGGAATTCCCCGAAAGTATAAACCTAAAAATTGAAATGTCCAATAGAAATTTTGAGTTAATACTACAATTCACTTTTTTTTTAAACCTACCCAAAAAATTTGAGCATCAAATACTTGTCAAAAAATGCATTTATTTGCAGATACGACGACTTCATTTTTTCAAATTCCCAGGCAAATGTCAAAAAGTGCAAGTTTTCAATTAGCAGTTTTTATTTGACATAGTATGTTATAGAAAAAATATAGAGAATTGTCTGTAGAATCCAAAAAGTCACTAAAATATACGGTGTTCCATTTAAAATTCCAGTTATACCCTAACGGAAGTGCGTTTCAATTATTTTATTAACTAAATTGAGCGTTATTTTACACCATATTCAATGTCCAAATTTCAAACAAATATCTCAAGCAGTAACAGTATAAAATGGAAAGCTAGGAAACCTGTGTAACTCGGTATATTGGTGAAACTGTACAGTCTGTGATTATTAGATTGGGGTATATAAAAGATTTATTATTCAGTCTGCTGTCACTGAACAGCAACATTCAACAATATGCATGATTAATGTAAAGGGTACTAGTTTTCTAGCATCAATCTTGGGATATTATAAAAGAAAGGTAAGAGAGTCTATTAAAATAATCAAGCACCCTGAGAAATTTAACAGAGACACGGGCAACATGTTACTATGCTCATCGGAGTTCATTTACTGTACTGATGTTGTACAGTAAAAATTTGCGCCATGTATACCCAAAACCCATGATTTTTTAAGTTGAAAGAAAGTAGAAAGTATGGTAGGGTTGAAAGAAGATAGAAAGTATGACAGCTCGTGAAAGTTTGCCTCAACCTTCTAGCATTTAATGAATCGTAAAGAAATGATTGTGCACGGATATTTTTTCGATTCAATTCATACATTCCTAGAGATATTTAAATTAAATGTCTTATTGTGATTTGCAATTTTTGATATCTTGCACTATTTGAAAGTTATTTAGCAAAATGTAAAATTGAAAAATCTATATTTTGCTAAATTATTTCTAAACGGTGCAAAATAAAAAAATATATAACAATCCAAAAACTTACAAATAAGAATGAGAAATTTGATTGTGTTATAGAAATAGCCAGTGGCATAGTAGTGGAGGATTAAAGGTGGATATCCGAAAAAAATACCACCTTATAGACTCCAAGAGTCCAAAACATATTTATTCACTTTATTGACATTACCCATAATATAACGATTACCCATTTAATTTTAAAATTTCCAGAAGTGCACGAGGTATATTAGAAAAAAAACTAATAAAATTTTAATATTTTAATACCCTGTATTACAAACACATAGCGTTTCGGACCCCTAATTATTATAGACACTTTTTTCTTATTTTTATAAGATAAAAATATACATACTTTAGAGTTCTGGGCATGACTTAATTTACATACTATTTTTATTAATTTGCCGCAACTTTAGTTCACCCTGTAGAACTAGGGCTTTTAGACAATTATATATTTTGTATGACTTTCTATATTGTACTTAAACATTTGATAATATTTAAAAATTCCATGAACTTTTACCGATTGATTCAAGAAAAAAAAATTCATGATCCATATTTTAGCAAAAAAATGTTGTTTACCTACGAGTCGTGCTTTACAATATCTGGAGTCACTAACTTGAACCACGAACACGTTTATACAGATGCAAATCCATTAAAGTTGCCTCGCCATCAGCATGAGTCTAGAATAAATGCATAAATCAAATCAAATCAAATCTTTCATTTTTTCATTTGAAAAGTATTTAAAAAATACAATACCGTAAACTTGGGTGGCTTTGGCCAGCATTGGTGGCTTTGGCCGTTTTTCAAAATGTATTATTATAATGTAGATGTGCATTAAAACATAAAATATTTGCAAGTTCATTTTTTTTATGATTCTGTACACTTTAGTAAATATAAAGGTTAGTCATATTTGCAAAATAACTTTTCTACTTTTAGTCACAGCGTATAAAAAAACGCTCTTGAAAATACTAATTTTACTATCTTTAAAAACTTTATTCATATCGAGTTACCTGGTGCCACCTATGAGGTCGCGCTCAAAACATGACATTAACGAACATTAAGGAATCTTGTAACCTAATAGCTGCAATAATTTAGTTATCAGTACCTACGGTAGAGGATATCCAAAGTCGCCCAATACCTCTTTGACAGATTGGTGCCTGACTTTGGCCACTGCAGATATCTGTAAAATCGATTTATTTTTTAACGTTCTGTCATATCCGTCGTGTTTCGACGCATTGTTTACTTGTTTTCGCGCTGTTTATGCTGAACGTTTTTTAGTTTCTTCTGTTATGTGAGTTTTGAGTGTTTGCTATCTTATGTGAATGTTGCCTATTTCATTTACTAATTTGGGGGATAGTTTACGAAAATGGGCCGATATAAAAGAGTTGCAGGGAGCAGAAATTACGTGAATTATAGCAAGGCGAATCTAGAGGAGGCTGTTCGACTGATTAACGAAGGAGCAATATCTCAAAGAAGAGCTTCCGAAAGGTACAAAATACCACGTGCTACACTGCAGAACAAGATCAAAGGTTTACATAAAAAACTGGTGGGCAGACGGTTTTATCCATGGAGGAAGAAAATAAAATTGAGGCACACATTATATTAACATCTACATATGGTTTCCCTGTTGATGTACTAGATTTGAAAAGAATCGTCAAAGGTTATTTGGATCGAAAGGGTGTAGTTACGAGACAATTTCAAGATAATCTTCCAGGACCTGAATGGGTGAGGCTTTTTTTAAAAAGGCACCCAACTCTGTCACAAAGGTTTGCTGCAAATATAAAAACCGTTAGAGCTGCTATTTCTCCTGAAATAATAAATTCGTATTTTGATAACTTAGAAAAAGAATTGCATGGAATTCCACCACAAAATATATGGAATTATGATGAGACAAATTTGTCAGATGACCCCGGTAACAAAAAAGTCATCACCAAACGGGGTTGCAAATACCCAGAAAGAATATTAAATTGGTCTAAACAATCTACCAGTGTAATGTTTTGTGGAAATGCATGTGGTGAAGTTTTACCTCCATACGTTGTGTATAAGGCTACAAATTTGTACGATACTTGGATGGAAGGTGGACCTGCTGGGACTCGTTACAACCGTACAAAAAGTGGATGGTTTGAGGGCGCTATATTCGAGGACTGGTTCGAATTTTTACTTTTACCTGCTTTGAGACGCTTAGAAGGAACCAAAATTATTATTGGGGATATTTTTGCATCGCATTTAAGCGTGCATGTTTTGGATCTTTGTTCTCAGCATGACATAAAGTGTATTTGCTTACCACCGAACACGACACATCTTACGCAGCCACTAGATATTGCGTACTTTCGGCCATTAAAAATAAAATGGCGACAACTTATCACCAATTATAAACTGACTGGAGCAAATAATACCGTACCTAAATCCCATTTTCCTCAACTTCTGAAGTCACTAACAGAACATTTATTAGAATCTGGACAAAACAATCTACAAAGTGGATTCGAAAGGCAGGGATGGGTATTTCAACCATAGACATTCACAGAGACCCAGAAGCTGGCCCTAGCGGAATTCAAGAAAAAAACTTCCAAAAGAAGAGAAACGAGAGGATTTCCAGCGACTCTGAATCTTCATTGGACATTTCTATCCACTGAAGAAAATGACGATCCAAACCGTTCCGATGAAAGTGATTTCGAAACGAAAGATAGTCATGGTGAAGACCAAGCAATTAAAATATATCCTGGTCAAGTTTTGGAAATAAATGTAGAGACAAACGAATATAAAATAAAATCTCTCACCTCAAGTGGAATCTCTCAGTGGAAATGGCCAACAAAGGATGATTTTCTCTGGTATGGAAAAGATTTTGCAGGTGATTAACACACCGACCCCATCTAAAAGAGGCTTTTTCAAAATCCCAGAAATTGAAAAATATGTTTAATATTTTGTTCATCTGTAACACCATGTTTAATTCATAATTATTTTATTCTCTTTGTATCACACAGGACTGTAGTTTATTTTTTGCGAATAAATTTGCGCTATGTTTTGATTTGTTAAATAAAATAAGTTTTTTTAATATATTTTAAGTGTTTTTTTATGCAAAATATACAGAACTAAAAAGAAATATTTTTCATCATTCGTATAACTGTTTGTCTTTGTAGTTTCATGGTAATATATAGTCTGGCCAAGGTGACACGACTTAGCCTTCTGACTTTGGCCACCAATATTTTTTTTAAAAAAATATATTTCGTAAGCCTGGAACTAACTGTTACTCTAAGCATTAAAAGTGTTATTATAGACCTGTAAAATAAGACCGAGAGCTAGAAAATATGTTGACCCCGATGTTAGTTACAAGCGTTCAAAGTTGAAAAGTGGACCAAAGTCACCCAAGTTTACGATAATTGAAGAAAACGTTAAATGATAAAAACTAAAACTGGAAAGTAATAAAATGTAGACAAATAAATGACAGCACAAAAACAAAAGGTTCATCTAAGTAAACTCACTTACACTATAAAATGTTTGGTGTAGCAAATGTTTTTTAGTTTTAGTTAGTTTCTTAAAAATATTTATATTGGCTGCATCTCTAATATCATTGCAGTACACATCCTGTAAAAAGACACATATTTTTGATACATTGCTGAGCGATATGCTTCGGGTAACAAAAGCGTTTTCCATCTGGTGTCATAATCATCACTTTTTGAAAAATGGATCTGTTACGATAAACGAAACAACACACTTTATTCTGGAATGGATACTTGCATAGTATAATCTTAAAAGAACATCCCGACTTCAATGTGAAGACATAAAGTTGAGTGCATATCAACTGCTGAGTAGCTTACCACACAGTTCCTCAATTTGAGCTTGAATGCTGAGATTTAAGCCGTTTTCTGAGTTTTCAAACCGTTTAAAATTTATCGCATTGTTTGTTCTCTTCGAAAAGTTTATTATCGTGGTTTTATTTTTATTTAATTTTATTTTTTTCCGACCATAACTCGATTCTAGTATATACCTCCTCCACGGAGGCCCACACTGAACTGTAACTGTCTTTGACAACCAGGATATTGGTGTCATCAGCTTAGGGGGCCACCGAGATGCTATCTGCGGTACTCTCAATGTACTTGGCAAAAACCAAGAAAAGAAACGGTTCTAGTATAGAGCCCTGAGGCACCCCTGTCTGCACTGTTTTAAGACTGCTTTGACTCTCACTGACTGTCTTCGATTCGCTAGAATACCGTTTCAATACTACTTTATTACAAAAATACACTAACAGATTATTTTTGTAATAAAACGAAACCAACTGATCCTTTATTACCAGCTCAAATATTTTGGAAATACTACATAAAAGGCTTATCCCGCGATAATTTTCAAAATCATTATGATCTCCCCTTTTATACAGAGGCAAGACAGTTGCTAGGTTTAAACTGTCGGGGAAGAAATTCTTTTCAATAGATAAGTTTATTAGATAAGATATTACCTCGGCTATTTTAAATTTACATTTTTTGAGGATGTTATTGGAGATATCGTCATGACCAGGAATCAGAATTCTTTAGACCATTAATTATAATTATGATGTCATTGCTACATATAGGGCCATTTTATGGTGATACAGTACCCTATCTAGAAAACGGTAATAGTTACGACAAGAAGTTAAATACAAAAGTTGTTTGGATTCAATTAAATTTTTATTTTATTTCACTTTTGCTTATACAGGGTGTTTCGTTTTGACGTGAACATGTCAACTTTCTTAATTTAGATGGGATACCCTATACCCTACATATTTCGATTCTACTGTTAATATGCGAAAGTTTTTATAATAACATCTATATTTGAATTTTTTTTCGCTTTTGAGTAAATTGAGTTTTTAGAATTTTTTTTAAAAAAAACATATTTTTTTAAAAAATAAATTTTACCTATAAAACTTTAATGGAACTGACTAATATTTTAAACATACATTATTAAGGGTTCAATTCAACGAGTTTCCATGCTGGTCTTACCTTATTAATATACAGGGTGTTAAAAATGGAGAGCAAAACAAACAGAAATTTAAATGTAAAAATCTCCTGTTTTTCAAATAGAACACCCTGTATATTTTTATTTCATCTGATTTGGCGTTCAATTACCTATCATTACTCATATATATGTCCTATACCTAAAATGAACAGTTTCGATTTTATTAGGCATTTTCTGATTTGACTTTTTTTTTTAATAAGTAAACAGATGAAGTGGGCTAAAATAAAAATGTCGTATACCAAGCCTTATTCTCATTTCCTTAACACAGATAGCTACTACAAATAATGTTAGAAAATACAAATAAAAGTGAAATATTATATAATTCATGTTCTTATTATTTAATGTTTACGAAAATAATGGAGAGACAAAAAAAAATATCTTGTGCCACACGGTATAACTAATAACTAACTGAGTATTAAACATGATTAAAACAGATTATAAAAAATTTTCAATATCTTTCCTTACCGAATTAGATGCATTAAAATGATTGATCTCTTCCCTGATTTTTATTTTTAACTCATTTCTATTATTAGATCTATTTTTATAAACTTTATTTTTTAGTGCACCCCACAAAAACAAGTCTAAATGGCTTAAATCAGGGCTTCGTGGTGGCCAGGATATTAAACATCTCTTCCCATCCACAATGGAAAATGTTGATTTAGGAAATTTACTACCTGTGCAACCGTGTGGTAAGGGGCGCTATCCTGCTGAAAAATGAGATTTTCTTGAATATTTGCTGGCAAGTCGTTGATAAGGGTCATGATTTTATTCCTAAGCAGCTCCAAGTATCTTTCGCCATTTAACGACCTGTCAAAAAAATATTTGTCCGATAATACGGTAGCAAATAATTCCGCACCACACATTTACGGTTTAACGGCCTTGTTTTTTAATTGCTTTTATTAGATGTTTATTAGTTTGAGATCTGTAATAAGTGTTTTTCTGCCGGTCCATAATATCACAACAAAAAGTCAATCTTTCATTAAAGTCTAATCGTGATAATAATTGAGTTGGAAGAAAATTATAAGGATGATAACCATTCACCTGCAGTGTTTTTTGAATACTTCCTCTATTGACACCTGCAATGTCTCTGTCAGCATCTCTTTGGGATCTTTCATCATCTTCCTCGAAATAAAGTAAAATCTCCAGAGTTTTTAAGGACGCCATTTTCCAAATCACGCACAATTCGAAAAAATATAGTCCTGGGGGGAACTCGATTATTAGGATATTCCCTCGAATGTTCTCTAAGGGCTAACCCTGGACTATTTTTTTATGAAACAGTTGTATAATTTCAAACGTTCATCTAAACTATATAAAGCCATTTTTTAACAAATTTCGCATAAAAACTTTGACAAAAACGACAAACAGAGCAAATGTCAACTTAAGTCAACAATTGCATTAGGTTATTTCCTAAGCCTATCTTGATTTTTTTAGTTTCTGATCTCATTTATTGGCAAAATTCCGGGATAAATCAGAAAACGTCTAATAAAATCGAAACTGTTCATTTTAGGTATAGGACATATATATGAGTAATGATAGGTAATTGAACGCTGAATCAGATGAAAAAAATATATAGGGTGTTCTATTTAAAAAACAGAAGTTTTTTACATTTAAAGTTCCGTTTGTTTTGCTCTCCATTCTTAACACCCTGTATATTAATTGGTAAGACCAGCATGGAAAACTCGTTGAATTGAACCCTTAGTAATGTATGTTTAGGATATTAGTCAGTTCCATTAAAGTTTTATAGGTAAACAATTTTTTTTTAAAAAAATATGTTTTTTTAAAAAAAATTCTAAAAACTCTATTTACTCAAAAACGAAAAAGAATTCAAATATAGATGTTATTATGAAAACTTTCGCAAATTAACAGTAGAATCGAAATATGTAATAATATATAGGATGTCCCATTTAAATTAAGAAAGTTGACATGTGTCACATCAAATCGAAATAACCTGTATAAACAAAAGTGAAATAAAATAAAAATTTAATTGAATCCAAACAACTTTGGATTTAACTTTTTGTCGTAACTATTACCGTTTTCTAGATAAGGTACTGTATCACCATAAAATGGCCACCCTGTACATTGTCATCAAGAAATGTTAAGTCCAAAGTATCAATATCATCAATTAATGCAAATTGTTTAATGAAATTCTCTGCCACCTCCGCATTGGAGAGTTGAACGCCATTATCAAATATTTTAATCTAACTATTTTTTTTTTCTTGTTTTGTTGGATATTTTTAATACATTGCTACATAGCTTTTGACTTATTGTCTGAATTTAACATTCTGAAACCATTTGCATTGCGAACAAATAATTTCATTGTTTCCCTGTATATATTATTTACTTCTTTACTAAGGTAGAGGTATCTTCTACCATGCCTTGCTAGATCACTGAACATTATAACTCTTTTTTTAAGTCTAAATAACTCAGGGTTAAGCTTTTTTTAGTTTTTATTAGTATGGTGTTTTCTTAAGGGAAAGGATAAATTAAATTAATACAAAAGATTTCTAGCAAAAACATTGAATGCTTCATTTGCACAGTCAATTCTATAATACTCAGCAAAAGTCTCATGCTTCAAAAGAATCAAAAAGTTATTAATGTTAGCATCATTAGAACTTCTACTCATGAAACTATTTTTTTGTGAGGTAAATTCAGTAGGGTTTGTGTCTAAGCAGAGAAATATAGCGTAATGATCAGAAACATTCAAATTTACAACTTCATAGCTACACTTACTTGAAACATAAAATTGTCAATGTAGGTGGCAGAGACTGTACTAACTCTAGAAGGCGAACTAATTCTAAAGACATGCCAAAACCACCCAATAGATCACTCTAAAGCGACAAATTAAAGCTAGGATTTAAAAAGTTCACATTAAAGTCTCCTCCTATAATAAAAAAGTTAGGTTTATTAAGGAAAATTAAGACTTCATTAAACAGTTCCAAAAACTGGTTGAAATCACCCAGAGGTGGTCTTATAAATTACAATTAAAAGGTGTTTTATACAACTCTCAGGCCACAAGATTCAATACAAAATTGAGACACACTACAGGAAAGTACTGAGTTTCCAAACATACCATTTTTTAAAATGGCAACACCGCCGTGCTTACAGACTTTCTACAGTATGTAGATTATAGGTTGAAATTTTTCAGTTGAAACAACACTACATTTAAAATGTGATTATCAATATTACCTATATTAAAATTATAAGAATTAAAATCAAATGAGGACGCAGTCTATGCCCCATCCTGAAATTATCTATCACCCTAAACGAAACATGTCTATTTTTGTAAGCACTAAGCAAATAATTTATTTTCCAACAGCAAAAATCTGCATCAAGTGCTGAAAAAACTCTGGTTAATGCTTAAGCACACAACAACAAAGTCATGTCTACAACAATTCTGCGTTTCGCCAAACAGTGTTCCTGCGATCTCACTCAAGGGTGTGTAAGGTTTGACAATACCTCTCACTCCAAAAGAAAAAAAAGTATTATTGATCGCTATCTTATTGGTCCTGTGGAGATCCCAGACAGATTAGATAAAATACCTATTTAAATTTACTTTGACAAGAATTATGATATATGCATGATAGTGCTCCACCTCATTTTTCTGGTGCTGTTGTGTCCCAATAATGGTGCACCCAGTAAGATGGCTATCACGTTCACGTTCCCTGGAGTTAATTTTAATGCTTTCACCATTTTCAATAATCCTCAGACGTTAAATAAAGTGCAATTTCATTTTTTAAAGAGTATTAATAATATTGATCAAAATAAAGGCCATTTTGCATATCTTCTTAATTAATATTTTCTTCTGCCTTAGTTTTTTCCCACTTTTCATAAGGGAAAAAGTTTCAAAAAATATCAACCTTCCTGATAAACGTAACTGATTTGTCATAAAGTTGATGACGTAAAAAATCTGAACGTATCTTTAGATGGGTCGTAACTTTTATAACACTTCCACTTTATTATAGCCGATTACTATTCCATTAAAAAACATCATTTTACAGTATTAGACCATACACTAAAAACCGTTAGAATCAATCAGCATGTTTCCAAAAAATTTAAGAAAAACCAATTTTTTAAAAGGCAAAACGAAGCAATTTTGTACAAATACAAATACAAATACAAATAATTTTATTTCCAAAAGGACACGTTAGTGTATGAAATTCGTCATCTATAAAAAATTGTACATGTTTACACTAAGTAAATTTATAAATACAATTATTGAGCAAGAAACTCGTCTATACTGTAAAAACACTTATTGAGTAAAAATATTTTGAGCTTATTCTTAAACATATTTGCACTAGTGCTTTCTTTAATTACATTAGGTAACTTATTAAAGAGTTTTGGTCCTAATTTAAGAATAAAATTTTTGCATAAATTCAATCTGCTGTAAGGCAGTGAAAACTGATTATTAAACCTAGTGGGGTAGTTATGGAAGTTATTATTCCTATAAAACAAGTCACAATTCTTAAAAACGAACAAACATATTTCAAACAGAACCACACATGGTACTGGCAGGATCTTGAACTCCTTAAAGTATGACTTACAAGAAGTAGAAGGAGATACTCCCGCAATACATCTCACTATACGTTTTTGGCTTTTAAACACTTTCCCGGCACCCCAGAACTGGATACCATATAATATACGTGAATGTACAATAGCGTAATACACACTAATGACTTGTGACAAATCCATGATCAGCCTAAGGCTACGTATAAGATAACAAAGGCTATTTAGTTTTGAGGCAACATACGAACATTGACACTCCCAAGACAAATTTTCGTCTAAGGTAACACCAAGGAATTTATGAGATTTAATTCGCTGGAGTGGGTTTTCATTTAAATTTAATTCTAAATCGAGATTACTACGATTTTGGGAAGTATGGAATACCATGTAATTAGTCTTTTTTGCGTTTAAGAGTAACCCGTTTAGGGTAAACCACTTGTAGAGTTCATCCAGAGACCTACTAGAAGCGCTGTTAACACTTTCGCAGCTTAATCTTTTAACTATAGCCGAAGTGTCATCCGCATACATAGTTGTGTGGCTGTGGACCACTTCTAGAGGCATGGGATTTACGAAGAGCAAGAATAGAATTGGGCCGAGGACAGAGCCTTGCGGCACTCCAATATCTACACTCAAGTTCCCCGAGCACGCGCTGCCAGACACTTCAGGTGAAGTATTTTTAATTTCCACAAACTGTGTACGTTCTTTTAAAAAAGATGAAAACCAATTCAATATTAAGCCTCTAATGCCATACATCTCCATCCTATGTAGAAGTGCATGATGCCCAACACAATCGAAGGCCCTACTGAGATCACAGAAAATCCCAATAGGGCGCTCGCCCGCCTCAAGGCACTCCACGACTTCCTCAAGAAAAGATAAGATAGCAGAGAAAGTTGATTTTTTAGAGATAAATCCGTGTTGCTTAGGTGAAATTATATTATTTTTATTCAAGTAAGACAAAAGTCTGTCTAGCATCGCGTACTCAAAAACCTTTGAGAAACAAGATGTTAAAGCGATTGGGCTTTTACTTTAACTCAGTTGGAATACTTTTAACTCAGTTGGAAAAATTCCAGTTTGTATGGAAAGGTTAATAAGATAAGTTAACGGTTTAATGCAAAACTTTGCAGATTCTTTAAATACATTTAACGGAATTTCGTCAGGTCCACTAGACCGCTTATTTTTTAATTTATTATTAATTATATCTAAAATTTCTTTTTCAGAAAAAGGTAAGACTCCCATGCTGCATGAAAATATACCATTATTATGATTAAAATTACAATTGTTATTAATATTTTTATCAATATTTTTTACAATATTTATCGGAGTATCTACAAAATATTTATTAAAGTAGTTCGCAATAGCCTCGGGCTTCAACTCACCGTTGACCAAGATCTGTAGTTTTTTAAAGGGTGCATATGTACCACTACCATTGTTTATCTCGGATACAACGGACCACATGGACCTAGAAGGGTTATCAGAGTGTATAATTTTTTGTTGGTAATAATTCCTTTTACATTGGTGTATTAGGTTTTTATGCTTAGATTTTTCTACCATATACATAGCATCCAACTCCGGATTATCACGACGTAGTTTATGTAATCTTTTTAAATTCACGCTAGACAATCTAACTTCATGTGTCACCCATGACTTCACGCTCAAAGGTTTACCAGACATTTTTAAAGGAAAACATGAATTAAAATGCCATAAGTAAGTGACATAAAATAAATGAAAACTAGAATTTAGGTCTGTATTCTTTAACACATCATGCCAGGTTTCATTCTTTATATGAGAAACAAAAATTTCAATATTCATTTTGCTAAAATTTCTACAGAGTTTTTTAGTTATGTTTAGTTATGTATATAGGTAAGTTGGATTAAATCGCCCTATTTTGACGTCAGCAATCTGTCATTAAACGTTGTATACATTTTAATTTGGACCAGGAGCTTGCTTTATGCAGTTGAGTTGGCCAGCGGTTTAGTTGGCTGTTATTACAGTCTTTATTGTTTTCATTAGGGCTACAAAGATTTCGTCGATGCGGAAAGCCTTATGCCCTTAGCAACCAGCGATTTTCGGCAACCGATCTGCATGGAAATGAGAAATCTAGAAATCGAGGCAATGAACGAAAAAGCTAATAATTTTTTCTTGGAAACGTACAGAGAGGAGAACGCTGTGGTGCCAACGAGAGTCAATGGCGGAGATCTTGCAAGTATGGATAGTTCGGATACTTTTGCCACCTGCACTACTTTTCCATCTAATTCTCAGGTACGTAGTTATAAAGTAACTACTTATTCGTTAGCAATACTTGAAAGTATCGCTATTATTCGTTACTGCTTCGTTACATTTCCGTTAGTTTGTTTATCTATTTGATATCTAAAATTATAGGCCTAGCACATTAGTTAAATACTATGAACATAGATTAGATTAAAATAGGATATTAATTAATACTTGGCAATAAATATCGGTCACAGATTGGATGACTTAGGGCAGTGCTGGTAAGTCTTGTGATACGAACAGTAATTACCATAATAAGGGTATTTATAACATTGTTTTTGGTAATTTTAACGAGCCCTTAAAAAATGATTTTTTTAATAAGTATGACGATATACACTGTATAACGTCTTAATTATTGGTTCTTTAAGCAGTACTTCTCAAATCTATAAAGAGGTATTTACCAAAGTTATAAAAAGATGTCCTGATAACTTTCTAACAGTTAAAACAGAAAATAGATAAAACATATATTCCATATTTAAACTTAATACATCTGATATAAAATATTTTATAAATTTAAAGTTACAAAGCCAGTTTGCCAGTCTGAAAAGATAAAGCACGCGTTATCGTTACCATAAGAGATAATAGTAAAGTTAACATATGTAAATCGTTATTAGTAACGCTTTACTGGTCATTTCGGTGCCCACGCGCAATATCTCTAGATTGGACATTACCACGTCTTCTTATTGAGGTAGTGGGAATCTTCCAAGCACATTGGCAACTTCTAGTTTAACTCTAAAACTGTTGCAGGGTCAAAAAACATACGGCCTCGCTTTACTAGTTTACAATTGGGTTCCTCGCTAGCTTAAGTGGTTAGAGCAATTGTCCCGGTATAACCGAGGTTGTAGGTTCGAATTACACTCGAGGGCAGACTTTTTTCACTTTTCATTGTCTTTAATTTCAAAAATTTACTAACTTGTCTCTGGTTTTCAAAACTCATCTTTCCTACTTGCAGTTTCGCGTTTCTCCCTTATTTTTAAAGATAGAGCCTTGCGGATTTGGCTACAGTCTGCTACTTTCTTGTGAAGTTAAAAATGACGCCAGCAAATTTTGTATAGCCCTTTACTCATTGAAAATGTGGCATTTTCAGGCACCCCTCGTATGCCTTATCAAAAAGGCGAAAACTGTTCTTAATATGACTTATTCCGTGCCGCTTTCAAAATAAGTATACGAGGTCATAAAGCTATCAGATCCTACTTTATTTTTTGAAATGAAAGATGTGTGCTTTCCAAAAATATATACATATATGCAGTTATTTTGAACAACAAGCTAAAAATTTTAGGTTTTCTAATTTTTTATTTCCAATTAGTCCAATTAGTGGGTAGTAGGTTATGGCTAAAATATATTAAAAACAAAATTCATGTAAGTAATTAGTATATTGAAGATGTAATACTTTCAAACTTAATTGAAAATAGCTTTTTTTATTCTCAACTTTTAATTATTTGTTGCAGCATTTTAACTTAAATATGTTGAATTTTATTTAAAACAAAACAATAATTACCTATCTTACTTAAAACTTAAGTTAGGAAAAACAGAAGAGAAACAAAATTTTGAAAAAGCAAAAAGTTTTTAAAAATGATTTTCAAAATGACGGCCATTTTCCTGTATGCAAAACTAGCACATTTTCGTTATTCTTCTAATAGCGTTCAAAAGAGTCATAGGCCTTCTTTGCAAATTTCGAAATGTTAAATCGATTGCCGCACGAAGCTTCCCTACAGACTGATATCGTGTTTTATATTTTTTATTTTGCATGAAACCCCATAAGAAAAAATCTAATATCGAAAGATCCGGAGATCGAGGGGCTCATCTTACAGGTCCGTGGGTACCAATCTATCTTTGAGTCTAAAAATGCCCCTTGTTGAAGATAAAAGGTATTATGAAGGTCCAATGAAGCATTTTCCATCAGTTGTGGAATAACTTTATCAAAGATTTCTAGGTACCGACGCGCTCTGAGACCTTCTTTAAAAATTATATAGACTATACGTCTTCCAAAAATGAAACACGAAACCCTGACCCCAAAGCGTTTTTGTTGTGCCCTCTCAAAAATTAAATGGTGATTTTCTGGGGACCAGTTTTTTGTATCATTGTGGATGGATACTGGGGTGTAAATATTGAACTACGTGGAACTTATATGGATGTTACTTACATTTTTGCAAATTTCTTTGAGCATCAAGTTTAGATACATCAGTTGCTTCCTCTATTTGCTGGAAAGAAGAAGGCGTCGCTTTTACATAACCCAATACTTTTATTTCTTTTTTCTCTCTCTCTATCTGGTTTGGCGTATGCTTTAGGACGGGGCTAGATAAATGATGCGTGCTATACTAAATTTGCTTTAAAGTGGGCAAATATGTATCGGAAAGGCTACCTTCTTTCTGGATATCTAATATGCAGTGGCGGCTATTCAGGTGAAGTAGGTGAAGTGCTACTTCACCAGGAAAAATAAACAAGCAAACATCTAACTATATTCATTATATATCTCTTAAAATTTAAGTTTTTACATTAATTTATTCACCTAATTGGCAAAAAATATCTGTACTTCTCGAATAAATATTTTACTTGACCGTTGGCGGCAGGTCATTTTAAAACTTTCAATCGAACTTTATTATAACAACTATAACAGTGGCACAAACCGCTTCGACATTGCTGGAGGTGCTATGTTTAGTTTACGATTTTCCTACTACGTTGCCATGACAACGCGTACGTGATGACGTCGACCGCATGGAAGATTAATGTTAACCAGCGCCATACAACACTCTCGGTGAATTGCTAACGCAGTACACTACACCCACGTGTCGTTCAGTTTGGGGTGGTTGTTTACTTTTATTTTCGCGGATTTCGCTGCAGGTTAGTTCTTTGCAGTTTACTTGACTGTTTTGTGTTATATTTATTTACGGTGTTGTTACAACTTTATTTGGTGTCGGGTTTATTAATTTTCATTATTGATGAATCCGTTCACGGATGTGGTTTGCATTTTGTTGGAAACTCTATTTAATCGATGGAAGGAACAAGATCAGAGTTTTAATCGTCATCCTGGTTTTCGGCATATAAATGGTTATGTAGCAGTGAAATATTACAAAAATTGTTTTGTTGGCCTTGCTTACTAGTTTCCAAAAAATGTTCAGTGTGGAATAAGGAAGGATTTGCAGGTATGTTAAATATATGAAGGTCTTTACATAAACATGAAGACTCGGCGGAGCATTTAAAATGCGAATTAATGTTAAAAATATTTGTAAAAAATCAAAGCACTATAGCTGACACTTTAAAAGAAAATGCTAAACTATATAAAATACATTTTAACGAAAACGTCCGATTAAACAGACTATTTATGTGCTTCGTAATTGACGCAGTTTTGTACCTTGCAAAACAAGAGTTAGTCTTTCGCGGCCATGATGAGAGCAGCGAGTTAATAAATATGGGGAATTTTAAAAAGCTTTTAGGTTTATTAATATCGAGAAGTTCCCAAGAACTAAAAGATTATCACAAAAAAATTAAAAATGTTTTTACTGGTGACTCGAAAACTACTCAAAACGAAATAATTAATTATTAATTGAATTTAATTGAATGCATTTCTGATTATTTAAATGATCATGTAAAAAATGAAATAATGAACACACAGTTTTTTTTTGTGCAAGTGGATGATACCACTAATTTTAAGATACGTTAATTCAGAAGATTCAGTAGTAGAGAGATTGTTAGGATTTTATAATGTCAGCTCCCATAGAACGTCGGAGAATTTATATTCTCTATTAGATCAAATTTCGGACCAATTTGACTATAAACATAAATTAATAGGGCAATGTTAGGATGGCGCAAGTGTGAGGTCTGGCCATCTAAATGGCCTTCAAAAAAAAAAAAAAGAAAAAGCGCCGCAGGCTGTATTTGTCCCGATGCAGCAAAGTTTAAAAATATTTCTAAATGTCGAATTTTTTTGGAAGCCTTAGTGGTATTCCCTCATTTTTTCATAACTCAGCTAAACGAACGTGTGCTTTTACATCTGCATCTACGAGGCGTATACCAACAATTACAGAAACTCGTTGGTCTTCAAATTCGAAGTTAGTAAATGTGATTGTTCACGTTGCGTTCTCAAAAAAAATCGTTTGACATTCATTTTTGCATATCCAATATAAAACGCTGTCGTGTCATTTTTTATAATACCATGTTTGATAAAGCAAATTCTATTACATAAATAAATCATTACAAACGTGAGCTTGCTAAGCTTTCACCTAAAGAAAGAAGGGCTAAGTATAGAACTCTTTTTTATGAAATATTGGACCATATTTTAAAGGAAAAGACACTAAGCTTTCAAGACTCTGAAAAATTACATTTTTATGTTTAGATTCTGCTAAATTTTCCGAATATAGTTTAAATTTTCCGATTGGCCTGTTTGAAAATTTGTTACAGTTATATGGAGAAATATTTTCAAAAAATCAACGATTTAAAAATGAGCTTGGTCTTATTTTCGCCAATGACAGTAATTGGAATATATCGCTGCAAAAGCAAGTAAAAAAAATTAATGAAAATAAAGATATTTCAACCAAAGCATATAAAGTGTTTTCCCTTATTTTGACAATACCGTCGACAAGTGCTTCAGTGAAAAGAAGTTTTTCTTACCTCAAACGTGTAAAAACTTATTTAGGAAATACAATATCTCAAAAAAGACTTACTTCTCTAGGCAATATTTCAATTCAAAAGCAATGTCTGGAGGAGATTAGGGCAACTCATCCATTTTATGAGGATGCTATTATGTTGGATAAATTTGCTGCTATGAAGGATAGGAGAATTAATTTAGTATACAAAATTTAGATAAGTCGTAAAAAATATTCTACCCCTTCCACATACAAAAAAAAATTCTGGAAAAAAAATATTGCGATATTTTCTTGCTTCATCTGCACTTCACTTACTTTTTCACCCGCCAGCCGCCACTGCTAATATGAACAAAAAAGATTCATAAGATATTATCCTAACCATACCGCTCAAAATTACCTTTATAAAATCCGAAGTTTCATGAGGATTTTCATTAGATTTTATGGAGTAAACCAACATTTCATAATCTTTATAGACCGCCATTATTCTAAAAAAAGTAAATAAAAAATAGAAACACCCAAACAATTTATTAATCGAAAACTGACAAAAACCCAAAGTGTTTGACATTCTGGTTTTTGTTCCAAACAAATTAGCCTATCTACTAATTGGACAGAAAAGAAATTTTAAAAAATCTCGAATTTTGAGCTACATACATGTATATATTTGATATTATTATTCCTAATAAATATAAAGGATAATATGCAGGGTGTCCCATTTAATAAAATAAACTAGGGTTCGATAACTTTCTGACCTGACCCCATATACTTATTCTGGAAGCAGTACTGAATTCTACGGAAGAGATCATATAAGGACCAGCTTCTCCTTTTTGATAAGATAATAAAATCAGATAGATGGGATACGAGGGTGCCTGAATATGCAACATATTTCAAAAACCGAAAGAACTATGTAAATTCTGCTGGTACCATTTTTAATTTCAGAAAAAAAGTAGTACACTGTCGCGAAAACCGCATCCGTCTATCTTTAAAAATAACGAAGAGCAAAAGCCGAAAATGGGATACCCAGTACATAGGGAAATTTTAACACCCACGGACCACACCTGCATAAGGTGTCGAGAGTATTCGTTCGAAGCAGGACCGATGCCGATTAGTGGGGAGTTCAAGGTGGAGCATGTCTGCGACGAGCTAGAGAGTCGTACGGCCTAGCTTTGCTAGTTTGTTACCGCGTTCCTCGATAGCTTAGTTGGTTAGAGCAATGTCCGGTATGACAGAGGTTGTGAGTTGGAATCCCACTCAAGTGCAGGTTATTACCATTTTTCATTGTCTTTAATTTCAAAAATGTGTTAAAACAACATGTAGACAGGCCGTCTTTTTAGTTTATATATCTCCACGTTTGATAATGTTTGCTCCAGAAAATGTCCATCTTGAATTTAGTTACTTAACACCATATTTTCTGTTTACCAAAACAATATTGGTCCATTAAATAAATATCTAACAATTTTCAATTATAATTTACCTTATTCTTACGAAACTGTATTTATTAGTAAATTTTAAAGCTAATTATCTAGGTCTTATGTAGAAGTCAAACTTAGATGAATCCTTCATCTCTGTCCATTATTTTCTATTCTGAATAAATTAACTTTTGTGCAAAATTTATGTTTAAACCTACATAAAATCAGACCAGTCAACCCTGCAAATATATAAATATACAAGTTCAGTATTTTCAGCTTTTAAAATATTATAAAATATCACAAATCTCTTGCAAGCACGAATTTTGAATAGACTTGTGCACCATCTGTTACAAGTTGATTTAGATATTTAGATAATATTAAACATGAATTTTTCAGGGGGATCTCACAGCAGATATTCTTGACTCAACTCTGTTAAATTTGGACAGCAACTTGTACATCAACCCTTTGGATAAATCAATAGAAAATAGCCCAGCTATACCACCAATTCCGTCAAAAGAACAAAGAATGCCCTCGGTCAAAAAGTCGGCCAGTGGCGACACTGCGCTGAGAAGTCTCGGTTCAACTCCAATTGAGGAGAAAATCGGTTTCCGACCTTTACAAAACATGGACAGAGGAAGTAGGAACAGCTTGGACGGTTCACCTGGACCGAAGAAACAGAAAACTAGATTTCAGGTATGTACCATTCACTTATTGAAGGAAAGAAGGCTAAATTGGTTAGTCCCATTAAAGTGAACCTTTGAACTTGCTCTTATTTCACGCACTTTTTTTATGTCTCTTATGACAAGGATATCTTTTCTTAATAAACTGAAACATTGCTCATGTACAGCCCTTTTAACTGACTTATATCCCTACTTTTAATGAATAAGCCATTTATACCTACCATTTGTGACCTTTCAAATCAGTTTGCAATACGGCTCCCGCCACCGAAGCACATCTTCTTTTCTCCCAGGTAACAATTCAAGCTTTATTGTAGTCTTAAGAATATTTTTATTTACGCTGGTCCATAGTAGAAGGGACCACACTGTTAAAACTCATGGGTTTTTAAGGGGTACCAAGAATTTAAGAAAACTAGTAATAAAATCTTAATAAAACTTACTAATGCAATATAAACTGCTAGATATGACAACTGAGACAAAGGAAATTGAAAGTGGAATATTTTTGTAGCAGGCAAAGATACCGAATTACAGTTCCTGGTTTTTTTCTTGAATTGTTGATAATTAGCCAACTTAAAACTAAAGCTTACTTGTGATAAGAAGTATTTTACACCGGGTGTACAAAAAGTCTTTGCAAATTAAAAAAAAAGTCTACTCCTCCGGAATTTCACTAAATATATTAATGTATTTCTAAATGGTTTTCGTTAACGATCCTCTTGTTGTTATGTTAGAATGGTGTATTATTTGAGGTTAGAATCCAGTAAAAAAACAAAAGGTTTTTTTTATATTACCGACGTTTCGCAACTTTATTGTTGCATCCTCAGGACAAATTATGTTTGACTTTTTATGTCAAATAAATTAATAAAACTAGGAGAAGCATAGGTATAAATCAAATATGTCAGTCAGAAACCCATACAAATATTAATCCAATCTACTAGATATTCACAGAAAGAAGACCCAAGCAGTTGGATTAATATTTGTATTGGTTTCCGACTGATATTTTGTGTGAAACTATTTAATCCATACCTATATTTCTCCTAGTTTTAATCATATTTTTGCCATCAAAAGTCAAACTTAATTTGTCCTGAGAATGCAACAATAAAATTGCAAAAAGTCGACGATTTAAAAAAAAAGACTTTTGTTTTTTTTTTACTGAATCCTAACCCAAAAAAAATTATACACCACACTAACATAAATTAATATACTTCTTACTAAATTGCAACAAAACGTTTTTGTCAAATTTCTTGGAAATCTTTAACAATATCACATTTTTTTTATTTTTTTTAAATATTAACCTATTGCTTTTCAACAGTGTACCTAACATACGTTTTTTTTTTTTAATAGAGTTAAAGCCTGAAATCTGCAAGGTACTGAGAAGTTAAATTTAGATTAGGCAGTGTTATAGGATAACTAAAATTTATGAGTACAGGGTTGTCCAACGAAGGGTAAACACCTTTATAATTTCTTTATTTTACAAGATATTGAAAAATGGTAAAAACAAAAGTTGTAGGGATTTTAGAGAGGAATAAGGATAATTTATGATGAAAACAATTGAATATCAAATAAAAAAATGACGCGAAAAAATTATGGTTATTTTGCTTATTTTAAATGGAACACCCTGTATATTATCGCATTTTTGGATTCTCCCGAAAATTCTAAACACTTTTTATATAAGATATTACACCTTTAAACCTAATAGTTTCGGAGCTATGAACAGTTGAAAATCAGTATTTTGGCTAATTTGCATTATTGTAGAACCTATCTAATGAAATAGGTACCATGAGTATACGAAAGTTGGTACTTCAGCTTGTACCATAGTAAGCACCACTATTAATTAAAGTGGCCAAGAGGCCGATTTTTACTTGTTTTTAGCTTAAAAACATATAAATTTAGGAATAACGAAGTGGCAACATATCTGCAATAACTAAACGAGTAGATATTAAATAACGACGGAACAATATTTATTATAAACTAAATATATGTTTCAAAAAAAAACTCGTGGCTGATTTTCCTCATTAAAAAAAGGCTTGTTAACAACTCTCTTCTTATAATCCGCATTCCCGGGCTCGCTGCAGAATCTAACTCTTAATTTCTTTAACGTGTTTAAACTTGGTTATCGTCTATCGAGATACCTGTGCAAATACTGTCGTTTGGTTGCCGGGCAACAAGTTAATCAAAGATTTGTCAAACTTTCGGTAGTTTACTTTTTAAAGAATATTATTTTAGTGAAGTTGTTAGTTGTTAAAGATGAACAGAAACGTCACACGTTATTCCAAAGCCGAAATGATAGATTTGTTAAATATATTGGCGAGGAATGGTTATCAGTTAAGACCGTCCAAACGAGAGTATCTGGACAGATATCCCGATAGACGACAACCAAGTTTAGGAACATTAAAAAAATTAGGAGTTAGATTCCGCGAGACCGGAAACGTGGATTATAAGAAGAGAGTCGTTGTTAACAAGCCTGTTCTCAATGAGGAAAATCAGCTAAGAGTTCTGCTTTCCATTTATGAAAATCCAATTCAAAGTACCAATTCTCGGAGCGAAGCACTTGGTATGTCTTACACATCTGTGAAGAGAATTTTACAAAATCACAAAGTCCATCCCTATCGTATTTCATATCACCAAAAGTTACTACCTGGAGATATAGAAAAAAGAGTAGATTTTTGTTCTTGGGCTATAGAGAAAACTTACCAAAACCCTGACTTTTTTAGAAATGTATTATTCACAGATGAGTCTACGTTTAGGAGTGACCGTACTATGAACCGACATAATATAAGGTACTACAGTCAACAAAATCCTAATTGGAGAGGGGAAATTATGAAACAAGGAAGATGGTCCGTGAACGTGTGGGGTGGCATTGTAAACGATTATGTTATTGGACCATATTTTTTCCAGGGTAATTTAACTGGTAACATATATTTAAACTTTTTAAGGGAGTCACTGCCGATTTTATTAGAAAATGTGAACATTCAAGTTAGAAACAATATGTGGTTTCAACATGATGGGGCCCCACCGCATGGCACACGTGATGTCACATACTTTTTAACTGAACGTCATGGATCGAATTGGATAGGTAATAGGGGGAATCCATGGTACGTAAATAATGAAGCCGAAGGGCCGATTCTATGGCCCCTTAGGTCTCCGGACCTCAGTCCTTTGGATTACTTTTTATGGGGATTCGTCGACAATTTTGTAAATGCTACGCCTTGTGAAGGTCCAAACGAAATGAAGGAGAGAATACATAAGTTTTGTTTCCTTGTTCTTTGATACCTATTTGTTTAGTTATTATAGATTTTGTTTATAATACATATTGTTCCGTCGTTATTTAATACATATTCGTTAAGTTATTATAGATTTGGTTTATAATAAATATTGTTCCGTCGTTATTTAATATCTAATCGTTTAGTTATTGCAGATATGTTGCCACTTCGTTATTCCTAAATTCATATGTTTTTAAGCTAAAAACAAGTAAAAATCGGCCTCTTGGCCACTTTAATTAATAGTGGTGCTTACTATGGTACAAGCTGAAGTACCAACTTTCGTATACTCATGGTACCTATTTCATTAGATAGGTTTTACAATAATACAAATTAGCCAAAATACTGATTTTCAACTGTTCATAGCTCCGAAACTATTAGGTTTAAAGGTGTAATATCTTATATAAAAAGTGTTTAGAATTTTCGGGAGAATCCAAAAATGCAATAATATATAGGGTGTTCCCTTTAAAATAAGCAAAATAACCATAATTTTTTCGCGTAATTTTTTTATTTGATGTTCAATTGTTTTTATCATAAATCATCCTTATTCCTCTCTAAAATCCCTACAACTTTTGTTTTTACCATTTTTCAATATCTTGTAAAATAAAGAAATTATAAAGGTGTTTACCCTTCGTTGGACAACCCTGTACATTTCCACGTCCTGTAGAAATAAATATTAAAAAAAACCTCAAAAACGTCTGGTCTACTTATTAGTGTTATTTCCTCAAAAAATTAAACATTTTGTTTAATAATTTATTGACTGCCCTTAATAGAATAATTAAGATCATTAGAGAGCAAAGCGAATAAAGGTTATCAAAGAACATCAAACGGACTTAATTAAATATTCTGAAAGCCACATTTTAACAGATTAATATATTAAATACAGATAGAGAAGTTATAATACACATTTTATTGACACACTTGAAAGTTCTAATAGTTTAGAATCTTTTTGTGCAACCTTTACTTTCTTTGTTCAGTTTTTTATCTTCCAACATTAGACGTAAGCGCCTTCCCCCAAATTTTTGCATTCGTATCGATTCTGGGCAATATTAAACCATGTTGAGTCTGCTATTTTCTTTATATCGTAAATCCATCAATGATTTCTACATCCCTGTGCCTTCTTCTTTCCCAGGATTTCCAACCTTTTTTATCTATCGTTTCTCACTTATTCTTGCAATATCAGTACCTTATGTTAAATTTTCTTAGACATATTAGCTAAAAATGTTGATGAACTTTTTGGTAGTTTACCAGCTATCAATTAACTCTTTAACAAAGCAGTTTAACTTTCCGAAAGCGTCATCCAATTTACCCTTCTTGTTAGTGCAGATGTTTAGTTTAGATTTCTGTGTCATTCTTGGCGCCAGATATTCGCTCACTTTTCAAGTTATTCTTTTTCCTAGAACTTAAGTTTGCATTGTTTGTCTTGTTCAGTGGTTGCCATGTACCGCGTGAATTTTTATTACTTGAAAACAGATTGATGTAGGGAGATCAGGATTTTTTTTGTTAAACATTTTACGCAGTAATGTTGAAGTTATGTGTACCAATAATGTAATATGGCCAACATTCAGGTATAGGGAAACTTTGTTATTTTAAATGGAACATCTTGTATGTTAATTAGCATTAACTTTATATTTCAGCTTTAAAACATATATAGTTTGCTATACCTATCTTTAAAATCAAGACGGATATATAAAGTCAAATGTCAAATAACAGATCAGTGCTTCTAAATAAATCGGTATTTTGACCCATTTCAACCCTTCGACGACTACAGGGTATATTGAAATATAAAATTATCTGGGGTTTAATGGGTATCTCCGTTATTTTAAGCCGTAGGGGTCTAAGACTTTGTAGATGAAGGGTCATCCTCAGACACCCCCCATGCGGTGTTGCTAGATTGTACACAATTTCCCTAGGTTAGGAAAGCGTAAATTTGGCAACGTCGCACCTCGGAAGGCTACAATAGTACAGTTCACTTTAATAACTTAAGTATGTGTGTATTGACGCATACCGCAAATAAAACTAATATCTTACATCTCACTATATGACTCAGGAACGCCCAAGTGTAAAACAACGTGCAACTTTATACTGGAATCCGATAATTTTTTTAATTCCAACAAACGTTACTTTTTAAAATAATGTGATTAAAATACTTATTAGTTTTTGCTGAAAAAATCGTAGCTCAAAAATCTTACGAGTTATGAAATTGTTACCATCATTTTCGCATTTAGCGACCAAAAATTAACAAAAAGATGTCTTTTACAGTATACTCGCAAAATGGCTGTAAACTAATGTTATTGCTTCGGTTATTGCCTACTAGTTTATATGACTGACAAACACTGATCAGTTTGATTTCACATAGCCTTCTTAATTTTAAAAATAGGTATGGCAAACTATACAGGGTGGTCTCGTCAAAATAATGATATTGAGCCAAATATGCCTTATTAAAATGTCGCTCATTAATGAGATAAAACGTGTTATAGTTTAAATCTCAAAATTGTATCTTTTCTATAGCTTTTTTTGAGATATCGACATAAAAACTGCTAATTCCGAGTTTTCAGGGATGGGGAATACGACCAAATTTTATTTTTTCATGTAATATGTAGAGGGCGCTAGTTATACTCTATACACTCGCTATTTCATGCCATAACTTTCTTGTTAGTATCGTTTCAATATTTTCAAGATTTACTACATTTAA
This sequence comes from Kuschelorhynchus macadamiae, assembly GCA_030620095.1. Taxonomy (NCBI): domain Eukaryota; kingdom Metazoa; phylum Arthropoda; class Insecta; order Coleoptera; family Curculionidae; genus Kuschelorhynchus; species Kuschelorhynchus macadamiae. Next base: position 715,106 of record JAUTXW010004454.1, on the reverse strand, counting down.
TTCGATTAGACAAACCGTTTTCAAAATATTTGCATTTTAATATTTTATTACAAGTCAAATAATGGTTAAGCACTTAAACTGAAATAACATACTTTAATAACGAATAATGAATTTATCACGAACAAATAATGAAAAACGTCACTTTCACAATTGGGCAAAATAAATACTCTGTTTATTCCTGATAACCTTGGCGGCATTTTGAATTTTTTGCATTAGTTGCTCCCATGTCCGGATTTGTTCTGTATACATAAAAGCTTTAATATAACCCCAAAAGAATAGATCCAAAGGATTAAGAATCATCTGTCATACAACCATTCTTTTAAAAAATTGCGAACCGCAATTGGATAATGCGATGGAGCAACATCATGCATATACCACATGTTTTGTAGTAAATTCAAAAGACCATCATCGTGTAGATTCGGCAAATCATTTTGTAGAAACTGCAAGAACTGGTTACTATTTATACTTGCGGGCAACCTAAAAGGTCCAATAATAAAATCAGCAATTATGCCGCACCAAATATTGATAGAACGTTCCTACGAAAAATGCCCTTATTTGATTAAGTGTAGATTTTCCAGTTCCCATATGGTTATTTCTCCAATTAAATACACCTCGTTTGGTAAAGGTCGCCTCGCCCGTAAAAATAATTCTATTGATAAACGTTGGATCTTGATTGTGATGATTAAGCAGAAACTGATAAAACTGAAGTTTGCCTGGTAAATCCTGTTAGTAGTAGGTGTTGAAGAGGATTGAAATGATATGGGTGTAGTTTTTTGCTGTGTAAAACTTGTAAAACCTATGTCCTTTTCACATAAGTAGCTTTAGCCAAATAATTTGTACTTATACATGAATTTTCACCTACTCGCACTAAAATATCTACACCTTGTTCTACAGATATTACTTTAGGATGCTCAACATGACTCTGATAGGAAAAGATCGTGTTCTCCTAGTCGACTGTATAATATTTGATAAATGTGTTGATCCGGCTGTTTTCTATGTGGATATTGTTGTTGGTAGCGTCTTGCTGCCTCAGGACTATTAAAATTTATGCAAAATCATATCTCTCATTTCACTACTGCGATATTCAAAATACTTAGGCATATAATTACTAGAAATTATTCTTATGACGATTTAAATTAACGCTAATAGACATTTTACTAAAATTAAAGAATGTCAACACTAATATATGTCAAGTATCCATCACTACGTTCATTTCTTAACCATAGCCTACTCCATTCTTCATAAACTGGTTTTGAGCCCGCGATTTGACTTGCAATAAAATATTAAAATGCAAATATTTCGAAAACGGTTTGTTTAATCGAATTAAATGTAATATACCTTCTTTTCTTAGAAGTCATAACTCTATCACAGTTTTAAATAAAAAATAATGAAACGGTACTAACAATAAAATTGTAGCATGAAATAGAGAATGTATAGAGAACAAGCGCCATCTACATATTACCAGAAAATTAGAATTTAGTCGCATTCCGCGTCCACGTGTCCGTGTTACCAGTTTTTATGTCGCTATGAGCTATAAAAAAATAATAATTTCGAGATTTAAACTTTCACACTCTGTATCTCATTAATAAGCAACATTTTACTGAGGCATATTTGGCTCAATATAATTATTTTTAGGAGTTTAATCTATGATTAGTTTTTGGCCTTTGGCTTTCAATACCGACTGCCCTGTATATTAAAAGCTGAAGAATAAAGTTATGCAACTTATCATTAATATATCGAGTGTTCTATTTAAAATAACAAAGTTGTCATATACCTAAATGTTGGTATGTTACATTTTTGGTACACCCCGTGTAGCATGAAAATTTCAACATTATTGCATAAAACTTTTAACAATATTAAAACGATTGGCTAAAACCGCATTTCCTCACATAAGTCCGTTTTCAAGTAGTAAAGAGTTAAAATGCGTTAAAATACCGTGACACACACGGTATTTCTGGATATCATCTGCATTAGATTTATGTTACAGTTACGCAAATCGAGCGCTCGGGAAGCAGGTTTCCTCTTCCAAATACCGAGGCCTCAGTCACGGTCCGGGGAAGGCCAGCGCAGCTCGCAGGATAGTCTAGAGAAAAGAGGTAAGCAGTCTTTTGCTCCAGGCAAAGGACTGGCATCGGCTGCTAGGATATTAAACCACCACCTTTTTGGGGAAAACCCTGGAAGTCCTAGATCAGGTAATAATTTGTTATTTTACGAACCAGTTTATTATTAGCTTCGTAAGCAATATTTTCAGGTAAGAACAGTACAAGCAAATCCTCGCTCTCCGTGGATTCCATCGATAGTCGAGAAACGGCAACACCGCAGTTGGAGTCCAATCGACGATCGAGGTCGATTTTAAAAAAGGCTGACAGCTGTGGTAATGGCCGCGGAAAAGAAGTAGACCCCGAAAGTGAACGACTTATTTCGGATAATGGATCAGGTAAATATGCAGGGCCATTCCAATTAAATCTTCACTATTGCTTACTACTTTATTAATGAAGATTCGAGATTGGTTAAATTTGAAAGAATAATAATTAAACAAGACATGTTGTAAAATATATATTGATTTATTTCTTCACTACTGGATAACTAACCAATTATTATTTAAGCAAAATCGCAACTAGGTAACGTGTCTTTAGGCATATTCTACTTTCAGTCAAGTCGGCTGCGAAACTTCAAAATAAAACAAAACGTAGTGTAAATAATTATAGATTGAGCTGTCAATTTTAAAAAGTGTCATTTTAAAGGCATAAATTTTAAAAAGGTTATGCCCTCAGTTTTTACGAATTATGATAGATGTGTTAATTATTCCGTTATGCCGCTTACACACTTTGGCTTGTCCCAGAGATGCTTCTAAAGTGACAGGGGATTATAATCAAAAGTTTCCTTAACTAGATTCAGTAGAAATTTGTATTTATGAGACGAGTGTGCGAGGAAAATATCTACATGATGCTGATGAACTTTCTGTTATCTATCTGTCTTACAAGTTTTGAAGCGGATAACGCTTTTTCTGTAGCAGGGTCATTTTTAGTAAGTTAACTGCTTTGTGTGCAAATCAGTGTCACCACAGCTAAAGCAACAAGTGTCAAAAGTATTCAGGCGGCTCTGCAAAAGCAGCGTTGCTTATGTGGCGGCAACTTGCTGCTACTGCGGCTAGTGCTGAGCGATGTTCATCAACGGTTTTGAAACATCGATGTTTCACCTTCGATGTTAAAGGTGACAAACATCGATGTCAACATCGGTAGTTGTCATTCGATATTAGAAGTTTGACGTTGATGGAGATATAATTCAATTCTTCAAGTTTAAATTCTGTTCCATTAGGTATTTTTGATTGATTAGATAATTCTATCCGAGTTGGCAACGCTGGCAACCCGTCGCCACGACACGGCGGCAGATGTCTTGTGTCTAGCTTCGGGGAAATACAGATATATAGTGTTTTTATTGATTTTAACTTCGATTTAAGTAGACGTAAACAAACGACAAGAGTCGTAATACTATTTTTAATACCTATTTTACATTCATTGATAAGGTATTTTATTTCACAAAAAATTTATTGAATGTCCTACAGTTCTACGGCGTATCGTCAATGGCATCGAAAAATTATAGTTTTTAGAAGAGTTTAATTATTTCATGATATATTAGTAGTAATTGGTTTATGCGATTCTCTAAATATTCTTTATTATATATAGAAAAAATATAGATTTTTTTAACATATATATGTATTTATAATGTAACTAAATTGAAGTGTTTTTTAATTTGTACATTTTCCTAGTGAATTACGGGCAGTTTTTAAGCAGGTCATACTAGTTAAAATGAATTTTGGTAGTAGCCAATAACTAAAATGTAATAGTGCAAACCTATAAAACAATACAAAATGTAATTCTCTACAAAAATTTCAATTTTTTAAAAGCCTTTAAGTTCACTTGTATGTTTGGGTAAATTCTTACAAATAACTTTTGAAGCAGTTCCCGTTATCGGAATTGATAAAAATTTGATATACAGACATACATAAACCAGATAACATTTGGACACAATCATTAATGTCTTATACAGGGTGCCGAAAAAGTACAAAACAGTTCCCGTTACAGGAACACAAATGCCTTTTTATTTAAATGCTTGAATTTATATTAAAGTACAGTATACCTTAAAAAGTGGTAATTTATAATGCGTCTTAGCACTCTTAACTCAACCCCGGCAATTAGAAAATTATTTTTTTCCATACTTAACATGCAAACATCGAATGACATCGGTGTTGATTTAACATCGATATTTTTACCACGATGTTTTATCGACATCGATGGTTGCTTTCGATATCAACATCGATGCTAAACATAGATGGTTTGTATCGATGTCCCAGCACTAACTCCGACACAATCGAAATCGAACCTTTATATTGCCTTCTATTCGATGCAAAACGTAACTATAAACGCTTTGGGTATTTAAAGATCCCACTTTAAAAAAAATGAACCTTCTTTTGAATTTAATTTAGAGGAGTCATATTTTATATATTTTAGATTGGATAAGCAAATTTGAATGTTTTGGATTTTAGTGTAAGAGAGGTTTTTCTTTATCGTTTTTATATATTGTTAATTGACATTATCCTACATTTTTGAATTTTTGAAAAAAAAATACACACTACGATTCAAAACAGATCTATTTCTCAATAATTCTAGAAACCTTCAAGTTGAATTTAGCATACATGTTGGTCTCGTTTTATATGAAGCAGTATAATCAGACCTGGATTTCATAAAAGTACTTTGACGGGTGTAAAAAAATATCGATCAAATGGAATGGTGTATTGAAAGAATACTTGGCCTAGCTTGGAGACAGACCAACAATCATGACTTTCATGACATATGTTACTAGATATACTATTTTAAAGCAGGAGCTTAGCATCAGTGGGCTGCCTAGTTCTTTGAACTCCGAGATCACCAGACTTGAACCCACTGAAATTGTGCTTTTAAGGTTACACTAAGAATGAAAAATAAGAAGAAAAATACAAGAAAAGATATGTGAATCTAGTAAAACTTTAAGTTAGTATCAGAAGAATAGTAGCATCTAACGACGGCTAAAAATGTGTAAAAGAAGGTTATTATGTGTATAACGTTTGCCTGAAAATATAAGTATTTTTATTTTTGAATTTCATAGCCGACATGACTAAAAGTAAAAATACATTTATATATCCGTTAGTTTTTAAATGTGTTCAGATTATTTATCGCGTTTAAATTGACAAACAAAAATATTTTTTGGTTTTTTCGCAACTGAGTAAGAATATCTAAATATTTCAAAATATCTTTAAAGTTAGATATTCTTATTCAGTTGTTAAAAAGCCAAAAAAGACTTTTATTTGTTGTAATTTTAGGCAAAAAGAGACTTGATATTTTTGGTTATTAAATTGATTTGCCATCGACTGGGGTAGTAACATATCAAGTGTGTTTTTTTTAATAATTCGATAATCCTATGCTTAATCGTTTTTAGGAGAAAAGAATGCTTCTAATTTGTTTATTTAGCCTATCTTGAATCTTCAGTTTGCAATAGTTCAGATTTAGTTTGACTTATTCTTTAAATTTTACTTTATACAGATATATATATTATATTGTATATAAAGTGGAGGCTTAGACAAATATAATGCAAAAAATTTTATTTAAGAAAAATATGAACAGTGACTTGTATACTAGTAGTAGTAACTATATGCTAATGCTTTTTAAACTGTTAAACATTTTAAAATATCTGATCTAACATACGTTAACTTGGTTTTGTAGCTACAAGGAAATTAAGCGAATACCAATGGTATCAAGCTCATGTACCAAATATAACTTCTAAAAAATAATATATAAAATTGCAGTTAATTTTTCCTCATCTCCTTCAGTATATTAATGTAAAATACTTACAAAGTTGAGTTTGATTTGTCTATAACTTCACAAATGAGGTATGTTAAACCATATATGGCGAAGGTTTTGTTAGCAATTCGTTGCCTACATCGGTCTAATTGTTTTGTCTAGTCTGGAAAACTATCTTGAACCCATTAGATCTATCTTTTCCGAACAGTTGTTAAATGCGTATATTATATTAGAAATCTTAGTGCACTAAACAAAAATATGTGGTATTCAAGAAGTAAAGGAAAGTCTGTATTTTCTTAGGAATCAAAGTGATTTTTTAAGTTTACTACTGGATGAAACTTTTTACTGTGTACTTCGTTGTTGCATGTGAAAAAGTACAAAAAGTTTATAGTTTATTGGGTAATAATAATGCATTGATATATTTTTAAAAATACTTTATTTAGTTCTACATATTCTCAGTGATCTCTTAAGGAGTTGCCATTTGAATACAATGTGTATAGTGAGTGTCATTTTAACTAAAGTTAGTTATAAGAGACTGAATATGGACGAATTATCAGTATTATTTTAGATTTCCTTGTGCTGTTATGTATTGGTTATTATTATAAATCAAGTATGTTTGTGCATTTCATTAGTCTTAGTAGGTTTAATTAATTTAAATAATAATAATTTAGGGTAATATCAATAAATTAAAAGTGAAAATAAACTACCACCTATAGCACAAGCTTAGAATTAAGTCATGGTCCTTTGAAATAATTTATAAACAACATAAATAAAGATACTTACTTATAGCTTAGATAAATATCTGAATCACTGAGCCATGTCTAATTGCTTCTATGAATTAAGATCCAATGTTAATACACTTCTATATCTCACATGCTTATTTACATATCTTCAATACCAAGGTGCTTAAACCGAAGAATGCATGTTATATATCTGCTTTAAGGATGCTCCATGGCTTTCTATTTTTTTAGAAGCCCGCATTGGGTATTGGTTAAATGTTTGGTCAGGGTCTAAAGGTCTGCGCTTCGATCTTCGTGTATTTTTTTCTTGTATTACTTAAGTTAACGTTTTAATTGTTGATCTAATATGAACTACATGATAAAATCATTTTTTAGAACAAATTTAACTTTTTTTACAAAGTAGGAATCAGGTTTTAATACATGGTCGAAATCAGGTTTTGATACCTAGATATTTTATTACATAGGTGGATCGGTATCAGCCCGAGCGCAGAGAGACTAGACATACAGAGACATTCCAAGCGGGGGATGTGTACTGTAATATAAAAGGATGTGTAACCCACATACACTATGAACCAATAATTATTTATAAAAGCGTTTTTAGTATTTAACATTTTGTTTTTTTGAATCTCGGAAATTCTTCATCCTCAATTTTTCATCTACAATTTTTCCCAATAATTAATTGTACTCAATTCTCCAAAGGGAAGATATTTCGAGGTAAAAACAAAGAGTAATCAAGTTTCGAGTAATAAAAAAATCAACAGTTCGTATTAAAGAAAAAAATAAAATTTTATATGATTTTATAATATTATCAGTGGCGGCTATTCAGGTGAAGTATGTGCAGTGCTACTTCACCAGGAAAAATAAACAAGCAAACATCTAACTATATTTATTATATATCTGTTAAAATTTAAGTTTTTACATTCATTTATTCACCTAATTGGCAAAAAATAAACTGTACATCTCGAATAAATATTTTACTTGACCATTGGCGGCATGTCGTTTTAAAACTTTCAATCGAACTTTATTTATTAACAACTATAACAGTGGCGCACACTGCTTCGACTTTGCTGGAGGTGCTATGTTTGGTTTACGATTTTCCTACTAGGTTGCCATGACAACGCGACGCATGGAAGATTAATGTTAACCAGCGTCATACAACGCTCTCGGTGAATTACTATCGCAGTACACTACACCCACGTGTCGTTCAGTTTGGGGTGGTTGTTTACTTTTATTTTCGCGGATTTCGCTGCAACCAGTTAGTTCCTTTGCAGTTTACTTGACTGTTTTGTGTTATATTTATTTATGGTGTTGTTACAACTTTATTTATTTATCAATTTACACTGTTTTGTGTTATATTTATTTATGGTGTTGTTACAACTTTATTTATTTATCAATTTACATTATTGATGAATCCGATCACAGATGTGGTTTGCATTTTGTTGGAAACTCCATTTAATCGATGGAAGGAACAAGATCAGAGTTTTAATCGTCATCCTGGTTTTCGGCGTACAAATGGTTATGTAGTAGTCAAATGTTACAAAAATTGTTTTGCTGGCCTTGTTTACTAGGTTCCAATAAATATTCAGTGTGGAACAAGAAAGGATTTGCAGGTATGTTAAATATGATGGTCTATACATAAACTTGAAGATTTGGCGGAATATTTAAAATGCGAATTAATGCTAAAAACATTTGTAAAAAATCAAAACACTATAGCTGGCACTTTAAAAGAAAATGCTAAACTATATAAAATACATTTTAACGAAAACGTCCGATTAAATAGACTATTTATGTGCTTGGTAATTGACGCAGCAACTATAAGATCATCACAAAAAAAATAAAAATGTTTTTACTGGTGACTCGAAAACTATTCAAAACGAAATAATTAATTATTAATTGAATTTAATTGAATGCATTTATGATTATTTAAATGATCATGTAAAAAATGAAATATTGAACACACAGTTTTTTCTGTTCCACTGATATTACGCAAACCTCCCAGTGCTCCATAATTTTAAGATACGTTAATTCAAAAGATTCAGTAGTCGAGAGATTCTTAGGATTTTATAATGTCAGCTCCGATAGAACGTCGGAGAATTTATATTCTCTATTGAATCAAATTTTGGACTAATTTCTCTATAAACATATATTAATAGGGCAACGTTACGATAGCGCAAGTGTGAAGTCTGGCCATCTAAATGACCTTCAAAAAAAAAGAAGAAAAAGCGCTACAGGCTGTATTTGTCCTGATGCAGCAAAGTTTAAAATATTTCTAAATATCGAATTTTTTTGCATGCCTTAGTGGTATTCCCTCATTTTTTCATCACTCAGCCAAACGAACGTATGCTTTTACATCCGCATCTACGAGGCGTATACCAACAATTACAGAAACTCGTTGGTCTTCAAATTCGAAGTTAGTAAATGTGATTGTTCAAGTTGCGTTTTTCAAAAAAAATCTTTTGACATTCATTTTTGTATATCAAATATAAAACGCTGTCGTGAGGCACTCTGTAAAAAAAGAAATGAACATTTTTTTAATACCATGTTTGATAAAGCAAATTCTATTACAGAAATAAATCATTACAAACGTGAGCTTGCTAAGCTTTCACCTGAAGAAATTAGGGCTAAGTATAGAACCCTTTTTTATGAAATATTGAACCATATTTTAATGGAAATGACACTAAGCTTTCAAAACTTTGAAAAACATGCATTTTTATGTTTTTTAAAGTTGTTAAATCTTATGTTTTTTTTCCGACTGGCCCGTTGAAAATTTGTTGCAGTTATATGGGGAAATATTTTCAAAAAGTTAACGACTTAAAAATGAGCTTGGTCTTATTTTTGCCAGTGACAGAATCGGAATATATCGCTGCAAGAGAAAGTGAAAAAAATTAATGAAAATAAAGATATTTTAACCAAAGCATATAAAGTGTTTTCCCTTATTTTGACAATACCATCGACAAGTGCTTCAGTGGAAAGAAGTTTTTCTTGCCTCAAACGTGTAAAAACTTAAATACAATATCTTACTTCTCTAGACAATATTTCTATTCAAAAGGAATGTCTGGAAGAGATTAGGGTAACTCATCCATTTTATGAGGATGTTATAAATTTAGGTAAGTCGTAAAAAAATATTCTACCCTTTCCACATATAAAAAAAATTCTGGAAAAAAAATTATTGCGATATTTTCTTATACTTCATTTGCACTTCACTTACTTTTTCACCCGCGAGCCGCCACTGAATATTATATATTGTAAGCTATTCCCCTTTATATAATAAATTACTTTGTTGAGATAAAATAATATTTTTAACACGTTCACGTTTAGGTAGTTAGCACATAGGATATTTATAATTACAATGTTAAAGAAAGTCAGAAAAGTGTAATTGACAAATTGTTAAAAACGATAGAGCCCCCACGGTTGTTATAACAACTCTCGAGCGTCGTCTAGAAACAATTATTTTTCAATTTCAAACTGGCAGGTAACGCGTGGTCGTGGTGAATCCTATGTGATTTTTAATTACAATTAGCAATTTAAAACAATGTTAATATAATTCGTTTTAGTTTCAGTTGGTTGTAGACGATCGAAGACGCTTGAACACGATCGATCTGTGTAACTGCCGCCTTAGGTTATGTGTAATTGACAAATTGTCAAATACCATCGAGAGTCCACGAACATTTTTCAAGCTCATGATTGATGCTATTTGACGGTTGATTTCAAACAGCCATTTAATAATAGATTATATGGACTGGCCCTGTAACATTTTCGCAGTGTTCTTACCTTGACGTCAAAGTGTGGGAGAGAGGAGAAATCCCACTAGTTGCGAGAGCGATACTTTTCTGCCTTTATTAGCTCCATCTCTCTTACAACCAATGTGATTTCCATCCTCCTAATTAGCTCTAATTCTCGCTGCGCTGGAGTCAATGAAGCGTTGCAAAGCCCAGTCCATTATCCTGTTCTATGGTCCGCACTGATATATATATATATAAGTAGACCCTTAATCTAACCTAACATCAAGAACTTTTTGACCCTCCACTTAAGCTAACCTAAAAGTCCAGGCGAGCCGGTGGCCGAGAGCGTAAAGCTCTAGGTTTACACCGGAGTTGGTGTCGCAGGTCCTGGGTTCGAATCCTAGGTGGGTGCACGACTTTTCAAGTCTGCAGCTTATATTAGTGATTAAAAAATCCAACAGGGAAGAGTGTAAAATGAATTTCACTGTCCACGCTGCCATTCACGCCGGTAACCAGGCCGGGGGGAACCGGATGTTCCCGTGGTAGTTTGGGGGTAAATTCACACTCCCCGCCATTACATACCCTCTCAGGTGGAGGGGATGGCCGAGGTTCGGACTACTCGATAAACTGTAGGGCCCGTCTGGCTGACATTCCCCAAACGTAAACTCCTTCCCCCATCCTTGAAGGGTGATTCTTGTCCCCCTTTCCGCGCACCCTTCCATTCCCCCTATATGTACCTGTCTGAACCAAAAGTGTACCACGTGTAATAATCGGATGTTCGGACAGGGTCTCGTTACCCGACCAGTTCCGAACATCCACGAACAATTAGAATATGGTTAAATGTACAAGTTTACGAGCCCACAAGCAAAGCAGCAGCAACAACTAACTTAAAAGTCTAGTATTGTGATATATTCCTTTGGAGAAGAATACGTTATTCAAAAAAATGCTAACTAAGAATTTGGTTCTATTGATATAATGTGCCATCAAAACATTATGAGCGAAAAATTGTGGACGAAGAATTTACCCTGACCTTTATCAACTAAACAAGGCATAGGTTTAAACATATTTTAGAGTGTGTTTTTTAGGAGTGTTCGACGGTTCGAATTATTCCCCCGTACCCCAACCCAATAAGCTACAAAACAAACGCTCAAAAATACAATCGTCAGCATATCAACAGGAATTAGATAGGACTAGGAATTTCAAGTCTCAGCTTCTAAGGCTGGACGATATTATGAATAAGCAAAGTGATTCCGCACAACTAAATGAGGTAGGTATAAAAGACACACAATGTAATTTTTTAACTGAAACGATAATTTATTTTGGTTTAAAAACTACTAAAGTTGAATCTCAAAAATTCCAAATATATCATCTACATGTCTTACCGGATCATTTCGAAATATACAGAATGTCCGTCTATTATATGGCATACCCTCGGAAGTGCCTAGGGAAGGTATAACACTAATTTGTCATAGTAAAAAAAATCTAAAGTGCCATAAAACGGAAATAAGGGGCGCCAAAAGGGTTCCCAGCGATTTACCTTTTCACTTCTAACTTTTAAACCTAGTTGTATAATATAAATACCGGATTTTAAGCTATCTTGCTTTTTTTTTAATTATTTTCTTTGATATTACCTATCTTTTTAGATAATATATTCAAAAAATTGTTTTATAATAGAATAATGCTATAAAAATAATGTAGGAATTCCAACGTCAGTTTAAAGAAACAATGAAACGCAATATTTCGGGTCATCAATCGACTGTGTGCAAAACTAGCAAAACTATCATTCAGCATTGTATTGGACATTCAATGAAATAATTACGCCGATTTCTTATATTCGTTACAGAGGGCATTCCCCAAATTCTTCCACAACGGGTCAAACACACTAGGGAGATACGCAGACCACCAGTACTAGGTACTTTGGTTACTTTAAATGAATATAGGGAAAGTATATTGATGCGGGATTTAAAAACCTCCATATTAGGAGAAGAGGGACAGACATGTGAGACGATGCTCGTGTCTCAATGGAAGGAATGACTAAGGAGGGCATAATGGATGATCATTCACCAGGACAGAATCTATAGTAGTATCTGTAAAACAGAGACAGATCGCCCACAATTCTACGATGCTCAAGTGATGCAGGCTTACTTGTGATGTTTGGATTGAATGAAAGGCTGCTCCTCGTATCGTCCACTACCTCACGTACTAGCGTAATTTGCATTTTGTAATTTTTTCAGGAAAGAAGAAAATAAGAAATTAACTGTATTAAACTTGTTGTAGTTTTTACAACTATAATCAACCTGATAGGAAATTCTGAGATTATGGGGCATTTGTAAGTTGTTATCTTATTTCGTTGTTTAATAGCCATTTTTTTTTATTTTTGAGTTTTTCCAAAAATATGTAGATACGTCATCTTGTGAGATTTTCTTTTATTGACATATTATATACGTCATTCAGTACTGTTTTGTAAGTGAGGTTATTATTATTTATTTATTTATTTATTTATTAATCCCATCATACAGTTACAAAAACCAATTAACTAATGGGTACAAGCACAACAGTATTTGTAAATAAATTTCTATGTATATAAAGAAGTATCACATGAAAATAATACAATTTTACTACCTACATCTACGACTTAAGAAATACAAAAATATATATGTATGTACAAAAATAATGCAATACAAAGGCGAACCACAAAAAAATTTTATATCAAACTTACATGGGCCAAACCACAGTTAAATATGTCAAATTTGTCTTGATGAAAATTGTATGTATTACACATACTATTTATTGGAGAGTACTTATAGATATTTGTGCGCGGTGTTGGCACATAGAAACTTTGAGAATGGCGAACTGACGTTCTAGGTACCAGAAACTGCAGCTGGCTCAAAATATCACTACATTCAATCTTGTTATGTAAGATTTTATGAAGAAACTTTAGCTGAAACACAGTGCGCCGATCAGCCAAAGAGTGAAACGAATGCCTACGCAATAATTCTCTTTCGGGGATGCCGACTTCAGGATACCGATCGTCAATTTTTTAACTTAGTAATTTAGAAAACGACGCTGGACTCGTTCAATACGGCCTACATGTACCTGATAGTAAGGCGACCATATCACAGAGGCATACTCAAGTCTTGACCTCACGAAAGCGTAATAAAGTAATTTTAAGACACACAGTGATTTAAAACATGTTTTTATAAGATCATTTATATGAGGAGCAAAAGAAAGCTTTCTATCATATATCACACCAAGATCACGAAAATACTCCACTCTTTCTAACATTTCATTATTAATTTTATATTCATACAGTATAGTACTATGCTTTAAAGAGAATATCATTATACTACATTTTTTTATATTTAACGGTAATTTATTTTTATTACACCAATCAAAAATTTTGTCAATTGACAGCTGCAAAGTATTACAATCTTCTGAGCTTTTTATACGGGCATAAATCTTCATATCATCTGCGTAAAGAAGCTTGTGATTATCCAGATTATTAATTATGCTATTGATGAATAAGTTAAACATTAAAGGACCCAAAATAGACCCTTGTGGTATCCCTGAAGTAGCCTCCAACTGCACGGATGATTGACCACAGCATTCCACTAGTTGCGATCATCCGGTTAGATAAGATTGGAAAACTCCAATCAGATTGTCAGAAAAGCCAACGAATTAAGTTTATCTAGCAAAATATTGTGGTCAAGCCTGTCGAAAGCTTTCGAAAAATCTGTATATATTACGTCAACTTGACAATTATTATCAAAAGCTTCTGCTATAAATTTCCCTTGACAAAACCATGCTGATTATCCGCGAGTTTATTTTTAACCTGAAAGTACAAATTTCTATTCAGGAATATTTCAAAACATTTAGAAAAGTTGTTAATTATACTTACTGGACGATAGTTTTCGATTTTATTTTTATCTCCTTTTTTAAAAACAGGAATTATTTTAGATAATTTCCAACAATCTGGAAACTGCGATGTTTTAATTGATAAATTAAAAAGTATTGTAAGAAGCTTTGCAAGAAGACATGCACAGTCTCGTAATAAAAATGATGGTATTTTATCTGGACCTACCGTCCCTTTCGGTTTCATTTTTTTTAAACAGCGTAAAATATCGTCCTCAGTAGCACAGTTTATAAAAACGCTGTCCACAATACCGCTGATTCTCTGAGGATGTAGACCATCACACCAGAAAACATTGGCAAATGCATTTGCAATCGATGTGTGATCTTTAAAACTGTCTTCGCCTAATGTCATTATTTCTGGAAGCTGCTTATTATTTTTTTTACTGTTAATTAATTGCCAAAATTTTGAGGGATTAGTCGTAATACCATTTTCGATACCTTGGCAGTAATATTTATAAGCATTACCTATGTCCAATTTAACCTGAGTCCTAAGTTCTCTAAATGCCTGCAAATGAGTAACATTCTTAGTTCTTTTAAACCTCTTCCATGCCCTGAATTTTTGTCTAATTTTTCGTATTATTTGAGAATTGAACCAAGGTGGATAGTTTCTGCGACGCTTTCGTGTTTTTGGAACAAAAAGATCCAGGATTTCACAAATTTGTTGTAATTGTAAAAAGTTTTATTTTAAATAAAACTTTTTACAAGCAGAATTTACGTCATTGGCGCTGCACAAAAAGTCCCAGTTAATATTAGTCATATGCGAGTAAAGATTTATAAAATCAGCCTTTTAAAAGTTATAAAAAATGTTAGTGATCTTTTGCTTATTGTATTTTTTTTCATATGTCACGCTACAGTGAACTAACAGAGCTGGATGATGTACATCTTCAGGAAGCAAAAAATCCTCAGCCTTTTCAACTTCACATGAAAAAGTATCAGAGTTACATAGCACAAGATCTAGCAAACGATTATTTAAATTTTTTACAAGGTTATACTGTTTTAGGCTGAAAAATTCCATAAAATTTAACAAACAAAAGGTGTTATCATCAAGATTCTCACCAGATAATGTGTTCGAGAAGTCGGGCAAATTAAAATCACCTAAAAATACAATTTTCGATTCGTATAAAAAATCCAATGCACTTATTTCTTCAAATACTTGATTATATTCATCTATACTAGTTTTAGGTGGCATATAAACTAAAAATAAATAATAAATGCAACAAAACATGTTTACTTTAACACCAATAATATCAACACATTCTGGAAAATTTTTAATTTTTAGAACTGTAACCGCATAAATATTTTTTATTGCCAAGAGGACTCTACCCCCTCTTTTACAACCCAATTGACTATAGTTCCGATCTGCACGAAATACTGTGTATCGAGAATCGCATATTTCAGTATTGAAAATACCGGAGTCCAGCCAGGTTTCGGTAAACGCGAGTACATCAAAATCGGCAGCCGAAATCGAATTCAGCAAGTCACCCGTTTTAGTTCTGAGGCCTCCCACATTCTGATAATAAAATGTTATTTTGTTGTTGTTCTGTAGATTAAAGGATGAATTACTTAGGTTTTGAATGAGAGTGAGAAAGGGAATGGACATGTGTTTCATTATGAAAATAAACATCAAGTAGTTCGGGTAAATTGTATTTTAATCAAAACTTGAAGTAAGGAAATCCATTTTCACATGTCTGTTAACAAATCTAATATTGGTAACCATTTTGTATAAAAAAATATATCAATCAACTTTAAAACTAAGAGCGCCAATGCTATAATAAAATGTCTTTTTCATGCAATATCAGGTGGTAACGACAAATAAAACTGCTGGAATTCTGGTTGTCTTACGACAGGTGTAAGTCGTAAGCACAGCTCAACTAAGTCTTCGTATTTATTTTTAGCAATCTTTTAAGGCGCACTGTTTAAAAAAGAAATCTAAAGACTACCTCTAAATATCTTTAGGGTAATACTATCGTAACACATAAAATGCGAAGCTTTTTTGACAGCAGTTTAAAATCGGTATATTTCATTACTATGACCTTATGTGAATGCTTTTTTCGAGCTAATTTAATAACAGGGTATGTCTGAGATGGGATAAAAATATGGCCGGCACCAGATATTGCTGTGAATATTGCGCTCCGTCGCCTTCGCCAAGTCGCCTTCATTTTTCGCGTGGTTCGTCTCGAAAAATCGCAGAGAAATTTCTTCGATGCTGTCCAGTTTTGATAAAGAATAAAGTAACGTTGCAGCAATAATCTGTTTTTGTTCTGTCCATAGTAGCCATCAGCAAATAAACAGAAACTTGATTTTTGGTTATACCCTTCTAAAACTTTAAATAGGCATGAGGCAATCTCAGAAGATCCACGTTTGCTAACAGATTCGTTCCAAGCAAAACAAAAACAATCTTCACTCGCTACATCATAAAACGTGAAATTAAAAGTTGACTGTCGGGATTTATAAAAAATGGCACTTTCTTTCGAGATCTGTTACCCGCTGTTTGCATGCTGCTTTCTTGTCCCGAGCTGCCGTTTTTTCAACAATGTGTGAATCGTTTCGGAGTTTCAGGTTTTCTTTAGTTTGAGCATCTCTATCCAAATTCATTAGGCAAAGAGAACATTGGTCTTTTTTGGAAGACAAAAAGGATAAATTTTGCTTTTTAAAAACTCTCCTGTATGTATGATGACTACATTTAAGTTTACTTCCTCGCGACTGAAGATCTTCAAGAAACATAATTTTGTGGCCTTTGTTAGAGTATCCGTAACATTCAGGTGACAAGCTACAAACTCTCTTTGGGAATGAAGACAATTTACTAAATTTAGAATTTCGTCTGTCGCTGTATGTCCGCGTGTACTGTAGATACGTCAGCTCCGTTTTTCAAACGTAGCAGAGAGATTTCATGAACACCAAGGGACATAATTGCACATACGCTTCTAGGTAAGAAAAGTTTGGTGTTGATGGTCAGATATATCGAATCCAAACACCATCACAATAATTTAATTATAGGCGCTTTAAACGATAAACTGCTACAAAGGGATATATAATTTATTCAAAGGAACTAAGCAGTAAAACGAGTGTCTACACAGTGTCTTTTTTGCTAACTATTATTCCTTTGGTAACTAAATTAATCAGCAATAGCAAAATTTTTTAATTTATTTCTCCAGAACCAGTGCTAACCCAATAGGGAACTCATCTTGATGCCTCTATTTGCTATGCTGATAACTTTCAAAGCTTTAAAGGGCTGATTTTCGAATATTCAGAAAGCGCGAGTAATTGACGAGTGTTAAAATGTTCTAAAAAATAATGAACTTCAAAATAATCTGGCTTTTATCAAGAGCTACTTTGTTGCCAGTTGTTTGAGTAAAACAACAAAATGTTTGGAAGATCACCAGGTTCCTTTGGTTGAACTTCACACGTAACTTCACACGAAATACTGGATATCAAATATTGCAGAAAATTTAATTTATTCTATCTGGTGCAAATGTTCTGGATTTAACCATGGATCCAGTTACGATTTCAATATTTAAATTTGCTCCTGTTACAAGTGTAAATGCAGAAAGAAGCTTTTCCAAATACAAATATCTTTTGGCTGTCAGAAGACATAATTTAACAATGGAGGATTTAGAGCCATATTTAGTTATAAGCTGCCCTCAGGATGAGTTGTTTCTGATATTTTGTTAACATTTACCTGAATTAATATTTTATGTTTATCTTGATATTGACTGTTATTAACATTGTTGTACCCCAAACAAGTAAAAACTGTTTTTTTTTTCGAACTCCGGCTTTTATTATTTGCTGTCAATTTAAATTTGCGACTTTTTAAGAAAATGTGATGCTTTCTTAGGAACTTTTTTTAAAATTATGCTTATATATCCGGTCTGTATTAATGAAATTTTTAATATAATAACTATACTATAGTAGATGTTTTACATCGTCAGTCAGTACTCTAGATTTGTTTCGATAAAATTAGCCGTGTTGATCGTAGCTTAAGAGAAAAATTTGAAAGTTGAATTATAAAAAATACTTAAAACTAAGTCTTTTAGACATTTTGGAAATCACTTAGAGGCAAAAATGTTAACGATGTGAATGCGTTGCATCCTTTTATTTACTTATATTTTCCTTATCCGACGAATGCTCGATGTACTTGAAACAACATTCTAGGATTGTCTCGAGTCTCATTTCAATAGTGTGTTATTTTTTTCTAGCAGGTCTTCCCTGAGGTGAAGTGACATCGAATATATAAGCCTCTTTAAACTTCCCAATAAAAAAATCCAATGGAGTTATATCGGGCGACCACGGTGGCCATAAAATAGGCCCACCTCGACCTATCCATCGGTCATTAAAAGTATTTGATAAGTGCGGACGAAATAAATTGCCAAAATATAACGGTGCACCATAGACATAAACGTAATTTTCTAATTTTCAAGGGCACATATTCTAATAAACCGTTTAAGTTTTATTGCAACAATTGCAAATACAAGACCGTATTTAATGTGTCTATAAAAAAAGAACCTCCAACACGTTAACTACGAACTTTCGAGGATTCTCATCTAGAATTTCTTCCTCTAACTGAAGGTTCGATTCACCACAAAACGGCCACAACTTCCTAAAATAGATTAGCAAAAAAAATACCTAGTTTTAGCATTTATTTGACTATTTACCTATTTCTCTTAAGCTACGATCCACCCTTTTAAATGTTGCAGAATACATTCTTGCCTTCACATAATTGCCGAGTGCTTATTCATAAATTATATACATACCTAGGAATAATGCTCCATTACTTAATTCTTGTGAAGTGTAGTGGCAAGTCTCTTCTTGACTTTATGGCCTACATTAAGGAACTCTATATAACAATCTAGGGTTATTTTGATTTCCTCTATACGCTCCCGAGAGTATACCATATACTTACCAATTACCCTGTATAAAATGTTCATTCAACTTAATCTAGATTGTACCTAGCCACGGCCGACTCCAGAACAGATCCAAGAGAATGATCTGGCAACAGCGCGGCGTGTTTATTACGAGGGTCCACGGTCATGGACAAAATAATGTTTAATAATTTTTTTAGTACTATTATTATATAATGTTTTAATTGCCTCTATTTTTTTGACACATTAAATGTAAATAGTTAATGAATAAAAAAGTATATTTATATGTATATTAATAGATATCTTACCTACTAGGTAACGTTAGCTTACCATTGCATGGAGAATTTTCTTCAAAATAATACTTGTAAAATTTGATCGTTGCAAAAACCAATTGACATAATTGACTTCGAAGGGTTTCATGAACAACCCACTTTTGCCGCATGAACTTCTTACACTTTTAGAGGGATTTCGAGGATTCTCATCTAGAATTTCTTCCTCTAACTGAAGGTTCGATTCACCACAAAACGGCAACAACTTCCTAAAATAGATTAGCAAAAAAAAACCTAGTTTTAGCATTTATTTGACTATTTACCTATTTCTTTTAAGCTACGATCCACTCTTTTAAATGTTGCAGAATACATTCTTGCCTTCACATAATTGCCGAGTGCTTGTTCATAAATTATATACATACCAGCATATTCACTATACCTAGGAATAATGCTCCATTACTTAATTCTTGTGAAGTGTAGTGGCAAGTCTCTTCTTGACTTTATGGCCTACATTAAGGAACTCTATATAACAATCTAGGGTTATTTTGATTTCCTCTATACGCTCCCGAGAGTATACCATATACTTACCGATTACCCTGTATAAAATGTTCATTCAACTTAATCTAGATTGTACCTAGCCACGGCCGACTCCAGAACAGATCCAAGAGAATGATCTGGCAACAGCGCGGCGTGTTTATTACGAGGGTCCACGGTCATGGACAAAACAATGTTTAATAATTTTTCTAGTACTATTATTATATAATGTTTTAATTGCCTCTACTTTTTTTGGCACATTAAATGTAAATAGTTAATAAATAAAAAAGTATATTTATATGTATATTAATAGATAGCTTACCTACTAGGCAACTTTAGCTACGTAAAATTAAATCTGCACTAAGTATATCTACGAAAAGTTCATGATAAAAGTATAAAAATGCATGCCTAATAATAAAAAAAATCAGCTTGACGTGTAGACTCGCCATGCTCTACACGCAAAATTATTCCACTACCCAGCACCCAAGACAAAAATAATTATTGCCGTTTTTTTGAGGCATTTAATAGGCAATGGTTATTCACTATTTGCCTTGCTGAATATTGCCGCTCTTATATATGCCGCAATGAAGTTAAAAGGCAAAGTATGAATTGCGAGCTATTAATGGATCTAGGTTGTTAAAAATGCGTTGGAGCAAGTAACCGGAAGATATTTTATTGCGTACATTGTTGATATGAGTTTTAAACTTCAACGCTTTGTCTATTTTAAAAAATATATGTTAAACGAATGGAACAAAGAATGGATAATATATGGCAACATAACAAACACGTTCTATTTTAAGGTTCACTAACACTACCAAAAATTATTCCCATACTCTGTTTAATACTGTTTTGACATTTCTCTACTTATTTGGTTACCAGAGGTACTGAGTAGTAATAATGCAGACTTTTTTTAGGATATTTGCAGTTTTTTTAAGAATATTAAATTGGATATCTAATACATAAACACTGTACCTGCTTTATTAATTTAAATGTTCTTTTATTATTTTTAATTAGTTTGGGACATGCTCTGTAATCCAATACTTTCCTTATGTGTTTATCCTTTTATAGTGGTCTATCTCCCTGTTCTGTTTGTGTTTGTAAAGGATTGTTTTTTTTTGCGTAATTGATAAATCCAATAAAATTTATTAATTTCCATAGCTAAAACACTAAGATTGTAAGGCCAAGTTTCAGAAAAAAAAACTAGGGCTTTTATAGGCAAGGTGGAAAAAACTCCTGAGGCTAAGGAATCATTAATTGCCTCCACCAATGCTACAAATGCCCCTGCAGGTAGGGCCTGGAAGATCTGTAACGAAATCTCGTCACAACCTGATGCATTCTTATTTTTCATTCTATGCTACCATTCATTTTAGGTCACATGGATACTCTTCAGAAAAGCTTTCTGTTTTGCCCTCTATGATCTAAAAATATTAAGGCAACAAAAAAGAGTTAAAAATAAAAATGTCTTTGCAACGTTTCACCTGAGGGTCGGTGTATTTTTATTAACATTTTTATGAATATTATTATTATTATTTTTAATATTGCTGGGTTTTCGTCCAAAAAATTATTTCTAAAGAGAAAGTACTGTAATTAGTTAATAGGATATTTTAAAATCATCTATATTTTTGTTGCCCAGTGTAAGAATAATAAAAAAAATGAATAACTAATTTGCCACCATGTTATTCCGCAATTCCAGTAATCGCTTGATGTATGTATACACAGAAACTGCTTATATTTCATCATTAATTAAACTATCCAACTGGTGCAAATTAAAATTATTATGTTTTAATTAGTGATGCACATAAATGGGAGAATCGCATATAATTCAGATAAAAACGCTTTTTAATGGCTTGCAAAAAAACAACAGTGGCTTATTCTGACTCAACGGTTGCAATGGAAACATAGATGGGACTGTGTTCGGTTTAAACTCGGTGTTTGTGGAAACTTTTTGCAAAGTTCCACCTGGAAATAAATAATTTTCCTCTCTAATAATACCACTTTCTAAAAAATGTAAGTAACGAACTACAGAACACTACACACTACTCCAAGAATCACACGCGTTACCAAAACAAACCTATCCACTTTTGAAGTTGGCCGTGTATCGCACGTTATATTTATTTTAAATAGAAATGCTCCACAAAACCCTTACGCTAACATTTGCAACAGTCTTTGTACCGATATTTGGTACAGTTTTGTTTGCACAATCGAAAATATATCTGCAAAAAAAACTTAATTTATTCATTTCCACGTGTAAATAAACAATCGCGAGAACCACCATTTTTATACTGTTCTAAACCCACAAGCGGCGTTGTCGGATTTACTAATTCATGGCTCGATGGGAGCCGGCCGTGACCTAGCTCTAGGATACGCAACTTTTTAATAATTCTTATTTTTTTAGGTGCCGTTGTATATCTGCCCCCCGCCTCCTCCCATTGACAGCGTCAACTTTTCACCCACCGAAGAAACCCATCTTCTGTCAGTCCTGAGTACACTGGACACCTTGTCTGGTACTTCACAGGTTTCGTGTAACTATAGAAATGATAGGACGCATCCGACAGCGTAGCATTCAAAGGTACTTTTAATAAGATATAGTGGTATATGATTAAAGAAAGTATAATGTAAACTCTCGGACAATTTACAATACTCAGCGTGTACCATAGCCTTTATATTCGAGCCAAATGCTATATACTTTATCTAAAACTATATAGTAAAATATTGAAAAAATCATATCTATCAAAACTTATTACTTAACTAGAGCGATAAACTTACGTACCTGTTTAAACCTGGTAATAATATTCTATGGCCCTTTAAACATCATGGATAAAGCAATAATTGCGTAATAGAAATTTGGCCACAACTTATACGGGTTGTTTTTTGCGACGGTCGCAAAAACCTAACTTTTCTAATAAAACTCAATTTTCTTAACGCCCTGTGTATTAATAGGTCATCTTGTAGGGCATATCATGCTCTTCAAATTTGCAATTACGATCATTGTCCTAAAAGGTTTGTTTTGGCAATTTATTAGTTTTTCTGATAAATGCCTAGATAATATCGGTAATCTTTGATTTTTATTATTTTTTATATTTTGACAAAAATATACTCGCTACTCCTCAAAAATATGTTTATTAACACATTTATTGTTTCGGTATATAATTATTGCTATTATTATTATTATTTTAACTTTATAACCTAAATAACGTAGAAAAAAATTTGTCAGAACCTCGTCAAGCCAATATGAAAAAAGGAAATACAACAAAACAAATGTTATAATTAAAGCAGGTGTTAAAAAATGTCCACTATTCATTTAAAGGCAAGGAATAAGAGTAAAAAATTAAGTAATTAAAACAACAACATGCATAACGTTATAACAAATGTTTAGAGTGATTACCATTAACATGCAGGCACAACTGTAACCGTTCTTAAAATAATCTACTAACTTCACTCAAGGTAATGTTTCTGATGTTTCTAAATACTTCGGTAATACGGTTCTCCATATCTTCTTTCGTCATTAGGTTCATTTTGTATACTTCTTCTTTCTCATATCCCCATAAAAAGAAGTCAATTTTTGTTATATCTGGAGAGCGAGGTGGTCACCCATGTAAACTCCCTCTTCCAATCCATGTGTTAGGAAATTCACGATTTAAGTGGTCATGAATAGCGGCAGTGTAGTGGACTGGAGCTCCATCGTGCCATTACCACCATGCTATTTTAAATATTAGCAAGTAAATTGCTTAACAAGCGCGGTAACTCATTTTGTAAAAACTGTAGATACACTGCACCTGTTAGTCTTTCTTCGAAAAAAATAAGGACCATCGACATAATTTCCCACTATTCCACCCCACACGTTTAAGAACCATCTAGTTTGGTTTACAGTTCTAATAATATGTGGATTAGTGGATGCATAATAGTAGAAATTATGTTTGTTGATATTCCCATTTTTATGAAACGTAGCTTCGTCGGTAAACAGCACTTTATTAAAGAAATACCTGTACTGGTGAATTTTTTTTGCGCCCCTTGACAGAATTGGACAGTTTCAACGTGATCTTCAGGGTATAGTTCTTATAGAAGTGGAACATGATAGGGAGGCATTTTATTCTTAACCAAATTTTTTTGAACGATTGACCGATCGATTTCAGTTTTATGTGAAATTTGCCTTTGAGAAAATTCTCCGTAACTTTAAGCAACACCGTTAAGTGGTTTTTCTCATTTAACCTTTTTCGTCCATTCATTTTTTTTAAATAATTGACTTTCTCTGTCCTAACAAAACGGTCTAACAATTTCTCGAATGCTTGCTTCTTTGGCTGTCGTCTTTCAGGAAAAGCGTGATATAGTCGCTATGTAAGTAAACAGTTTCTGTTACCAGCACCTAATATAAATTTGGCCACAACTTACACACCACAACACCATGTCAACTAATTCCTCCTTTGAGAAATTCATTCAACATAGTTTGTTCCTGACAAGTTTTAATAAAGTACAAGTGTTAAAAAGTTTCAATGAGTTTCTCACAGGAGCAATTAGTTGACATGGTGTTTATAATAGATGCGGGTAACAGAAACTGTTTACTTGCACAGCGAGTATGTCACGAAGCATATCCCGAAAGGCGACAGCCAAAGAAGCAAGCATTCGAGAAGTTGTTAAATCATTATTTTAGGACAGTAAGAGTCGATTATAAAAAAAATGATAGGTCTGCTCCTCATGTTATTGAAACTAAAAGCCAAACTAGATGGTTCTTGAATGTGTGGGGTAGAATAATGCAAAATTTTGTCGTTGGTCCTTAACAGGCGCAATGTATCTACAATTTTTACATAATGAACTACCGCGCTTGTTAAACAATTTACCTGCTAATATTAAAAATAGCATGTGGCATTTACACAATGGAGCTCCAGTCCACCACACTGCCGCTATTCATGACCACTTAAACCGTGAATTTCCTAACAGATAGATTGGAAGAGGGAGTTTACATGGATGGCCACCTCGCTCTCCAGTTATAACAAAAATGGACTTTTTTTATGGGGATATGAGAAAGAAGAAATATACAAAATGGTACCAACGATGAAATAAGATATGAAGAACCGTGTTACCGAAGTTTTTGGAAACATCAGAAACATTACCTTGAGTGGAGTTAGCAGATCATTTCAAAAACGGCTACAGTTGTGCCTGGATGTTAATAGTAACCACTTTGAACATTTGTTATAACGTTATGCATTTTGTTGTTCTAATTACTTAATTTTTTACTTTTATTCCTTGCCTTTAAATAAATAGTGGAGTTTTTTTAACACTTGCTTTAATTATAACATTTGTTTTGTTGTATTCACTTTTTTCATATTGCATTGACGAGGTTCTGACAAATTTTTCTACGTTATATAGTTTATAAAGTTAAAATGGTAATAATAATAATAGCAATAATTATAAACTGAAACAATAAATATGTTAATAAACGTATTTTTAATAAGTAGCGAGTATACTTTTGTCCAAAGCAGGACTATATACCGAATAAAAATCAAGAATTATCAATATTATCTAGACATTTTCCAGGAAAACTAATATATTGCCAAAACGACTCATTTTAGGACAATGGTCGTAATTGCAAATTTAAAGAGCATGATATGCCCTACAAGATGACCTATTAAAATATAGGGCGTTTCATTTAAAAAAAATGGAGTTTTACTACAAAACAAGTTACTTGTTACTGTGTTGAGACCGTAGTAAAAAAGACCCCGTATAAGTTGTGGCCAAATTTTTACCAAGCAATTATTGCATCATCCATGATGTTTAAACGACCGTAGAATATTATCACCAAGTTTAAACATGTAATTTCTTTTAACGAAATATTAACTACCATGTTTTTCCTTAGCAACCCGGCAACGGTGATCAAATTAAAATAGTGTACTATACGCAATATTTTACTCTGATCTCAGTTCTGTTCTTAAATATGTCGGCTTCTATTTAAAAAAATACACTTTTTGTTGAAACGCTTTTATAGAATACCCTGCATACAAGAAAATATTTTAAGCATGTACACCGCGACAAGCCTTACATCTTTTGTATGAAAAAGTTTTTTCTATTTCCCATAACAACAGAGATATTGGACTTTCTCGCACTAAAAAACCATCCAGTATATAAAAAATAATTATGTTTCTTCAGTTATTCAAACTAATATCGGGGCAATGATAATATTGAGCTTTATTTTTGTTATTATTGTTAATAAGGTTATTGTTCTTGTTCGTTTGTAACTTGTTGAAAATATTACATATTGTCATTAGTTGGTTTAGGGTTAATTTTCTCTAGAATAATGAGGCTGACGTAGACAATGCGCAGTATATTTTTTCTAGATCTAGTATTTCTAAATATGTAGCAATTTCAGAATTATCTCACGACGGTATCATTTCTGTAGCAGATTTAGGTGGCAAGCCTGCCTCACTCAAGGCTGACAAAAAACTTGGTTACCTATACAGAATGCGTTAACGTTCTAACGTAACTGCGTACGAGTTATACATGAATAAATTGCCCGATTAAAAGGTACAATATTTTGGGATTAAAAACTATGTGGAAAGCGTTATCGTTCTGGCAAGGCTCAAATGAAAGGTATTGACAGTCAATGCTATTCGTGTACTATTCGTCAACAGCTTTCGTTTAAGCCCTATTAGAGCGCTAACGCATTCCACATAGTTTTTACCAAACATTACTAAACTTTCAAAATGTAATCCCATCTTCTGACATACGTACACTTGGCATTCAGTTTTAATGGTATAGTAATCATCGAGACTTTTATGAAAGCCCTGTGAGAAAGCTAACAGATTCCGATAGTTTGAACCACTAAAAAAAGTAACCAGAAGTGACATTTCTTCACGCTTCAAGTCAAGCGGCAGTCAAAGCGGTTCGTGTTGAGATGTAACTATATTTTCATCTAAAAGGAACTTCGACCCTAACGCATTTTACATATGGTCCCAGCAAAGCCGACTACCGGACGAAATCATACGATTTATTAACATTAAATTAATAACAAGTATAGGATTTTATTTTAAATATGCTCAAAGTAATTTCCCTTGAGCAATGATACACTTGGCCATTCTTACTTTCCACTGTTTAAAAGCTTCCAACCAGTCTTCTTTCGGAATACCTGCAAAATAAGTGTGAACTGAGGCATCAATCTCTTTTTCAGGCGAAAACCTACTACCCCGCAAATTAATAGTTATTTATACTATAAGGGATGTAAGTAACATTTACCAGTCTAGGATGAGTTTGCGCCTGATCGATAGCGAGGGCTGGCAAAAAAGTTCGAGACTGGTTAATGTACTCACATCCCATATAGTATATAGCATTTTTCCCTTGCCTGTACTGTACGTTTACAAGAAAATGCTGGATATATTTTTGGATTTTTATTATCATTACATTCGATAGCATTCTCATTAAATTAAGAAGGCAGCCGTGATCCGTTGTCAGAGCAACATAAGCAGTTTTTATTTTATCAACAACGTCAAGTTGACAATTCATAGCGAAAAGTTTGAAGAAGTCGAATTGTTTGATTCTGTGTGGACAAAATTGATGTTTCAGACATAGAAGAATCAGCGAATATTGCGAACATTTTTGAAAAGAAAAAATGATGGTTATAGACTCAAAAAATCGAATGTGTTTAACAGGGAAAATGTGAATAAGTTCATGCTTGAAGCCCCCGATTACATATACTTATTGATGAAGGTCGTAATGGTAATGGGAGTTGCTTGAGCGTGCCGTTCTAATGAACTCTGTGAAATGAAAATGGACAATGTGAAAATAAGTCAAGAAGTCATAATTGTGACCATTCCTGACTCCAAAAATGGAATGTCACGTACATATAAAGTGACAAAAAGTGACGACACTCCCACTCTTCCAAATTTAATATTCATTAATATTCATTTCAATTAATATCACCGGATTTTTGTAATATCTTGATGAAATAAAAAATTAAAGCTCCTTATAATAATTTTAGATTATTATTTCCCTAGGGATGTAAGTTGACTTACATCCTGTCGTTAAGGGCAACCAATACCTTGTTGAGTAACTTTCGTTTACGTCTGTCAAAACAGTGTCAAAATAGGTTGCTTACAATTCAGGAAGGGGGAAAAAGAGTTGACACTTTTTTTAAATAACAGGTGATCGTGTATGATTGTTCTAACAGCCGAGGATCCAATCTTGAGTTGATGCTCTGTTACCTCATAAGTGGCTTTATTGTCTTCTTCAATTATATTTTTAACAGCAATAATGGTTTTGTCAGTAACAAACGTGAAAAAAAATTACACACAAGCGATATAAGTATTCCAATTTACCTGCCGATTATGAGTTTTCGCGGCTTTGAAAGGAATGTAAGGTTCTGGAACATGAGTGTTTCCAGTCTTACGTGCACAGAATGGAATCCAATTTAACTAATAATCCAAATGAATTTTGGAAGCATGCTAATAATTTTACACAATCAAGCGAATACCCAAACTGTATGCACTTCGATAATGGCGAGGCGGCGGCAGATTTATTTGCCAATTATTTCTCTACTGTATATACTGATACCTCTTATGAAATACCGGGATACTATGCTAGCCTTCCTCAGGTAGTAAATTTAAATGCAGTAAAGATAGATTTAATTGACGTATTTAATAAATTAGCATCATCTAATCAAAAAACTTCCTCTGGTCCCGATGGGGTACCCCCCATTTTATTAAATAAATGTGTTTGTACATTGAGTAAACCATTACAGTTTCTTTTCATCTCTCACTGAATTCTGGAGTATTTCCGAATTTCTGGAAACATTCATACATTACTGCTATTTTTAAATCAGGTAATCGCAGCGATATTATAAATTATAGAGGCATGTGTATCCAGTCGACGATTTCAATTAATTCATTGGTGTCCTCTTCTCTGGCTTGGCATTGTGAAGGCTTAATTATGGACGAACAATTTGGTTTTCAACCTACGCGATCTACCCTAGCAAATCTTCTAACTTATGAGGACCACCTTTTGAACGCTTTCGAGAGGGGATATCAAGTTGATGCTATTTATACTGATTTTTCGGAGGCCTTCGATAGGGTAAATCATGATCTATTACTGGCAAAAGTTAAGGCACTGTGGCTTGCTGATCACATTCTTAGAAGGCTAAGTAGTTTTCTAACGGGGCGGACGCAAAGTATTAGAATTAATAATTTCACATCAAATCAAATTGCAGTGGGTGTTCCA
Source organism: Kuschelorhynchus macadamiae (assembly GCA_030620095.1). NCBI lineage: Eukaryota > Metazoa > Arthropoda > Insecta > Coleoptera > Curculionidae > Kuschelorhynchus > Kuschelorhynchus macadamiae. The sequence continues at coordinate 686,032 of JAUTXW010004454.1, read as the reverse complement.
CAGGGCTCCCATTGTGGGCCCACATTATTCATTTTGTTTGTTAACGACATAAGTGTCTTTTTTATGTATCTAGTTCTTTTCTTATGTATGCTGATGAGCTTCAAATATTTAAAGACATTTCCACTTCTCTGGATTGGCAATGTTTACAGTCAGAGGTGAACATGTTTGTTCGCTGGTCAATTTTAAATGGTTTAAGCTTAAATACTAGTAAATGTTCATGCATAGTCCCGTAATCCAATTCAGTTTGATTACAGCATAAGTGAAACTGCACTTATGCTGTAATCAAATTGCAGTTCAGGAGATCAAAGCCCTTGATCCAGATTATCAGTTATCTGTTCCAATTCATACATAGAATCACAGGTGCTTCGTCCCTTCACAAATCTATATTGATTTCTTGAAAAAATGTTTTTGATTTTTAAAAATGATATTAGTCTATCTTTTAGATATTTTTCAAGAACTGTTCCAAAATTATTCATGACACTTATAGGTCGATAGTTATTAATATCATTTTTATTTCCTGCTTTACGTATTGGACTGGACACCCTTTTAAAAATCTGGTTTATTATATGATATATTGATTTAAGGATATACAAGTGAATTATTTTGATCAGTTTAGATGTAACACCATCGACTCCAGGAGTGCTATTATTCTTTAATGTACTTATGTGTTTGATAAGTTCATTTTTATTAACAGGAAACAGAAACATTGTTGATTCTGATAAATAATTGTTTTTTGTTACGTTACCAGATATACTTATTTTGTTTGCCATTTTTTGCCCAATATTTATAAAAAAATCGTTAATGTAGTTTGCCATATCTTTATCATTTTGGAACATTTTTTGACTATCAGTTATTATTAGATTTTCATTCTTTTTCTTTGTTTCTTCATTTGCCGCATCTGATATTATTTGAAATATTTTTTCAAATTATTTTTATTATTTTGAATTTCTCTTTTATAGAAATTATATTTACAATGTACAATTCATTTATTTAAGTAGTTACGGTAGTTTTTATATTCATTTTCTAGTTGAGCATTTGGAGATTTTAATCGTTTTTTTTCATCTTATCTCTTTGTTTAATTGACGTAACGATACCATTCGTAATCCATGGTTTTATTTTTTTCAACTGAATGTAAGAATTCATTATAAAAAGTATCAGTAGCCATTTGGGGATTGACTAAGCTCTTTACAGTTTCACAATTTTTTTGTTCTAACATGTCCTATAGTTTGGTGTAATCATATGTTATTCTTTTTATATTATGGTTTAATCTATTAGTAGTAATATTTAACTTTATTGGATAATGGTCAGTTAAGTTGTTATTTAATACAAAGGATTGTTACTTTAAGTTCTGTATTTTTAATTTTCTTCTTACAAATAGATAGTCAATACAACTAGCAATCGAGGTCGTAACTCTTGTTGTTTGTATTTATAAATGATTCGAACACATGCTGATATAATGTTGATAAATATAAATTTACATTACCATCATCTTTATTATTAATATTCAAATTTATATCACCCAGAAGATTTCGATTTGACCGGTTAGATTTTCACTCAAATAATTGTCAATATCATTAATAAAGTTTATTTTACTAGTAGGTGAAGGTCTATGCAGATATGGTAAACCAAAGATGATTGAGTTTACCGTGAAAACCATTCTAGTGATTGTCACCAAAGAACTGAGTCTATAATCTTTAATTTCTACATTTAAGTATTGTTTTGTGAAAATTAAGGTTCCATCATTTTTGTTGAAATTAGCCTTATTATAATGTGCATTATAACCAGAATACTAAAAGTATTATGTTCCATTTTAAAACACTCAGTCAAAACTATCACATCGCAATAAAAAATTTTAATACGCACTTTTGAAATTATTGTATAAAAGTTAAAAATTGATCCTGTGATACTTCTAATGTTTAAATGTAGTAGATTTACCAATTTTTCATGTATATTTATTTGTTTCTTAGAATCATCACAGTCCATGATTTCCTCTGAAGATTGTATATTTTCATCCAGGTCCTCAAGATTATTAAACACTGTTATTTCGTCCTGTAGTGCCATTAGGGCAGCCCATAGTTAAGTTTACTTTTTACTACGTCCAATAAATATCAGTAAGTAGGACATTCTGGATTACTGGCTTTATGGTTTATATTATAGTTGGTATTATATTTACGATTAGCTTCTGCACAATTAAAACACATTTTGGAAGTTTTTGGACTTTCTCAAGAATTGTGCTTACTTGCACAGTAATCACAGTAGTTTTCCCTTTTACATTCACTACTTTTGTGGTAACGCTCTTGACATTTAAAACACCTAGGTTGATTTGCAATTTACTCTTTTGTAAAAATGGTGTATCCGTAAATAAATAAATAAATAAATAAATAAAGAACGACACCCTGATCCTTTTTGATACTGAACAGAATTTCTTCTACGTTCAAATTCCTTATACCATCGGCAAATTATAGACATTAAAAGCTGAATCTAAACTCTCTTTAAAATCATTATTGGAAAATGCTTAATTAATGTTAATTCCAACTTTTTCTTGTAATGTCACTTTAAAAGATTATTAACTTGAGTTATAATGGGCGTAATTTCAACAACTAAACTTCAACTTCTAAACTTGAATATTTTGGAATTATTTTATAAAAAATCGTAAGAAATGGAGAGAAAATAAAAAAGAAAAGTTTTGTGGTTTGGTCTAAATGTTCAACTTATCAAAATGACATTTTTTACCGGTCAACATCTTAAAAGCAATTTAATTTTTGGTTATTGTGGTTCACACAAAAAAATTACTAATTAGTAAAGAAGGAAACATAAGCAAGTTCAAACCTGTCCAAAATGAGTACCCTGTATAAATAAAAAGTAAATAAATTAAGGTTACAGGCCAAGAAACGAAACTTTTCTTTTTAATCATCTTCTCTATCTCCTATATTTTCCGATATAAGGAGATAGAGCGTCTTATCTCAGACACCCCGTACATTACTGCGGAAGGAGCCGGAAAAAGTAATAAAAGTTTAAAAAAATGAGCAGTGTGCATACATATTTGAATTTGCTAGACTCTATTTTTATATTTATTATGTTAGCAGTATCACACACGACATTATAAAATTCTTCTGCAAAAAAGGCAAATAAATTAATTTGTAAGCAAACGTAGTTAGTTTTGCTTAACCCTCGTACACAAAAATTCATTAAAATAAATTAACTGGACAGAAATATTTTTTTTGTATGTTTCTTTGTCCTGGTATCATTTTGACACAAAAAAATTCGAAAAGAAGACAAGTTCAAAATGTTTGCGGTTAATTTCGTGACAAATGAAGGTAGCCTTAAAATAAAAAAATCATTTGGGGAAAAAGGTCTATTCTACCTAATACTCGCATGAGAAATCCTACTCCAAATTCCCTTATCCCATGCCTGATTTGTAAAAACCGCCTGAATTTTGGATTAATTTTTGAAAAAATGTCGAATTTCTCGAATAAACCATGTACAGTGAAAACAAATGAAGCTAGGCAAAATCGGTAGAAATTGTTTTTTAGTATTCGTCCATAGATCATTCCGCTGTGAACAAAAATTTCTAAAATTATTTTTCCTAGATTCTCGGAACTAAGAAAATTTGCAAAAAATTTAAAGATTTCATATAACCCCTGTATAGTGCAGTTGTCATTGCAACTAGAGATTATATGATAAAGGTGAGAAAGTATTAAAATCTTTTTTTGCTTCGAAAATAATCGTGTTTGAATTTTACCAAAAATATGCTTTGTCCCGTTTCATTTGGCCAGCACTGTACACTGTGTCCCAGATTGCTTGTAATCACAGGGTTTCTCGGTAACCAGCAGAGATAGAACTTTGCGATTTTTGCGACTCTGTGTCAATTTTTCAAGAAACTTTGAATGCCGCAAACAGAATTGTGCCAGATTGTTTCGTTCCCGAGATACAGAGTGAAATAGAAATTTTGCGCTTTTGGGGGTGGTATCATATTTCGGACACCCTGTCAGATAAAGAAAAGGTAAAAACTGCTATGGATAGATATTTTTACGTAGAGTCCAGAAATTTTTTTTAGACAAACCGTTTTTGAGATATAGCCCAAACTTAGTATGTTTTAAATGAGACACCATGTATTTTTTGGTTCCAAAAAATTTGCCTTTTTTTTCTCTTTAAAATGATGTATCACGCTATGCACTTTTGACTTAAACTAAGCCTTATAAACGCAATATTAAAAGAAAAAGGTAAGTTGCCATGGAAATATGGCATGGAAACAAAAATCAAAACTATTTGTTTCCTAAATATATCAAATATTGCCGTGTTTATCCTTTTATCATACGAGTTACCAATAATTCTAACAGGTAAATTAATAGATATTAAGAAGAAATGAATAATTTTGAAAATAGTCATAAGTATGATATGATGGTTTGTTTTATTGAATGTCATGAAAACAGTGATCAAGCATCTGATTTATATTTTAACAGGTAAGCACCAAGCGCTTAAATTATTATGAACCTCCTTTCAAAATTTTTTTTCAATTCCACTTTGAGTTATGGACTATTTCCAAAAGCTTTTTTTATATCGTAGATATCCAGAAAGGCCTCAGCCACACCAGGCAATTTTTCACCGAATTAAATTAAATTTAATTAATGATGGATCATTTTCAAAGCACAGGGCTAAAACATATAATAAACGAAATCACGAGAACAATGAGATTGTTGTATTAGCAAGTATTCAGGCCAATCACGCGAATTCATGTAGGCATATTCAGGAAACAGTAACAGTGGGGGTGTCAAAATCACAAACGCAAAGGATATTAAGAAAACATAAATATAAGCCTTATAAAGTAAATGTAGTACAACAGTTGCATCGTGGAGATGCAGAAAGGCGTCTAAATTTTTGTAACTGGTATCTTTAAAAAACCCAAAATGACCCTGACTTCGGTAGCAATGTTATATGGTCCGACGAAGTCTATATAAGTTGTAGTGGTATTTTTAACAGGCATAATAATAGACACTGGTATACGGAAAACCAATTTTTAACAAGAGAACGTCAGCAGCAAGGAAGGTTTGGGTTTAGCGTCGCTTGCTTTATATTGGGAACAAAGATTACATTCCATATTTACAATAATAATTTAACAGCAGATAGATATCTAGCAATTTTAAATCAAATACTACCGGATTTATTGGATAACTTGCCGCTAGCAAATCTGCACAATATTTACTTTCAGCAGGACGGTGCTCCTGCCCACAATGCGCAAATTATAAGGCCATTTCTATTTGAAAATTTTCACGATCGCTGGATTGGTACAAATGGACCAGTAAGGTGGCCTGCTAGGTCGCCAGACCTCTCAATATTAGATTTTTTCATTTGGTCTTACTTAAAAAACAAAATTTACCTGAATCCAGTCAATACGATGGAGCAGCTGCAAAATGCAACCATTCAGGCATTTAGATCATTGAAAGATAGACCTATAATAATGACGAATGCTCTAAGAAGAATTCGCACTGTGTGCCAATTATGTGTTCGTGAGGGTTGCGGCCATTTTGAACAGTTTTTCTAGTTATGTAGAATTTGTTTAGTATTGTGATTAAGTTTATCAAGATTTATTATTTATTTAGTTTATTTATTTCATAGTAAAAAAATGGTTATTAATTTTTTATGTTGTTTAATTTTGCTTCTGGACACTTTTAATATCTACCCATATTTCCATGGCCAACTTACGTTTTTCTTTTAATATAGCGTTTATAAGGTTTAGTTTACGTCAAAAGTGCATAGTGTGATACATCATTTTAAAGATAAAAAAGGCGAATTTTTTGGAATAAAAAAATACAGGGTGTCCCATTTAAAAAATACTAAGTTTGGGCTATATCTCAAAAACGGATTGTCTAAAAATTTGTGCGACTACAACACTGGATTCTACGTAAAAATATCTATCCATAGCAGTTTTTACCTTTTCTCTATCTGATAGGGTGTCCGAAATATGATACCACCCCCAAAAGCGCAAAATCTCTGTTTCACCCTGTATCTCGGGAACGAAACGATGTGGCACAATTCTGTTTGCGGCATTCAAAGTTTCTCGAAAAAGTGACACAGGGTCGCGAAAACCGCAAAGTTATATCTCTGCTGGTTTCCGAGAAACCCTGTGATTACAAGCAATCTGGGACACAGTGTACATTAGAAAAATAGCCGATACCATTACTTAATAAGAAAAGTATATTTGAACAATAACGATGATTTCTTTTGCAGGTATATGGACTAAGTCATGGACTATACTGTTCGAAAAAATCGTCAATTCTAAAACAATCTTTATACTGTGGATAATAAGGTGATATTACTAATGACGTAACTAGGTTTTTTGTAGAGGAGGATATAGTGATTTTTACAAACTATTTTTTAAGAAAAATATGACTTGAAAGGTTTATTTTTATATTTCTTCAAAAGAAATATTAATAGGAGAGGGCGTAGCATCTCTATCACTCTAGTTACGTCACTGAGTGTTATCTGTGGAGGTCTGCCCTCCATGTACGTACGTGCTATATCGATTAGATGCAATATTAAATGAAAGAAAAAAAAACGACAGCAATAACGGTAGATTACATGAATTTGCAGTTTTTTGAAATAAAACATGAAACACTATGTATAACGTAAAAATATTGCTATTTCACTTGTTGATTGTTTTTCTTTGTTTTTTAAAACGTAACAGTCTTTTTTATTACCAGGTGCTAATGAAGCGGTTAAATTTGAAATAAAGACTTCTTAATCATAAGACAAATTCATACAATCATCTACATTTATATCCCTACATATTATATATATTTATTCAATGAAATACACTAGTCAACACTTGAATAACTGATTTTTAACGTTAATTTCAAATTAAAAGTCCTAACACTGGAACCTGTGGTGGAAGATAGATCAAAATACAAAAGTTCTAACCACACTACACCACAACTTGTTAGAGGGGGACTATAGGGAATAGGCCCTCTGTCTTTATTTAATGCTTTCTTACCACATTTAACTATTTCTATACTCTCAAATGCATCCAATAATCTATTATTAGATACATTTTTAATTAACTTAAGATTGTTTATTCCTATTTGGTGATTGTTTTCCAAAATATGTTGGGCAACGCTTGACTTTCCTGTTCTTTCGTATCTTAAATGTGCCATGTGTTTTTTAAAACAAATGTTTATGGAGTGTTTAGCTTGCCCAACATATTTTGGATCGCAGTCATTACAGCTAATTTCATAGATGCCACTCCTCTCCTTCAAGTCGACTTTGTCTTTAGGGTTTCCAAGGAGATTTTCAAGCTGTTCTCCGTTTTGTAGGCTACTCTAAAACCTACGTTTTTAAATACTTTTTCTAGACCTCCATTACTTTTAGCTATATTTTTAATCCGATTCATTTCATTGTTAAAACGTTCTTTACCTAGTGGAAAATTGACTAACCCGTGAGTTAAGAAATGAAATACTGCCATTTTGTGTTGACGGCAATGAAATGAGTCGGATGTTATATACCTATTAGTATTAGTAAATTTCCTATAAATATCAAATTCTAATTTACCGTTATTTCTAATAACTAACGTGCCGAGAAAAGGTAATTGCTCATTGTTCTCCTTTTCATACGTAAAAATTAAGAACAATGGGCAATTTCTTTTTCTGGACACGTTAGTTATTAGAAATAATGATAAATTAGAATTTGATATTTATAGGAAATTTATTAATACTGATGGGTATATAACATCCGACTCATTTCATTGCCGTCAACACAAAATTCAAATTCAAATTCAAAATGTTTTATTTGCCAGTCATTTGAACAGTACAATATAATAAAGGTATAATATACAGTTGTAGACATTGATACATTTTGATAATACATTTTATATACGTACATTATAATAATGAATTTAACCCAAAAACTTATCGACTAGCAAAAAATGGCAGCATTTCATTTCTTAACTCACAGGTTATCTAAAATATGTTGGGCAAACTAAACGCTTCATAAACATTCGTTTTAAAGAACACATTGTCCATTTAAGATAGGGAAGAACAGAAAAGTCAAGCTTTGCACAACATGCTTTGTGAAAATAATCACCAAAAAGGAAAAAATAATCTTAATTAAAAATGTATCTAATAATAAATTATTGGATGCATTTGAGAGTATAGAAATAGTTAAATGTGGTAAAAAAGCCCTAAATAAACACAAAGGGCCTAATCCCTATAGTCCCTTCTATTGCTTACTTGACAACGATGCAGTCGGTTAACGAAACGCGCGTCCAGAACGTAACAAGTTGTGGTGTAGTGTGGTTAGAACTCTTGTATTTTGATTTAATTTCAAATGCATATATTTATGTTATTATTCAACCGATTTTAACAAAGTTTTTTTTCCTGATAGATCAATCCTTCTACTTTCTTAAGCACAACTGAAAATTTTGTTGTATTGTACCGGGAAAACTAAAAGTTACGTAAGCTTATAAAGAAACCAAAATTTAATAAGGCTGCAAAAAGAAACAGGACGCGCAGATTTAAATTTTTCATATGCTACGGATATATAAAGTTTTACTGTACCACATCACTAAGTTTGAAACTTAAAAAGATATACACTTTAAACCATGACTTAGAAATATGGTTAATTCAAAATACACTTAGGCATTGAACATTTTTGAATACATACATCACAATGTTTAAACATTTGCAGTTTTATTACAGGGAGGATGAAACGATGATGTCAAAATTTGCCCAACACGGATTTCAAACGAAATCAGTGTTTCCCCATTTAAAAGTCAATAAATATCTACTCGTATAACAGTAAACCACCTAGTCGACCTGTAAGGTGAATTTTTTGACATTGCCAACTTAACATTAAAAAGTAAAAAGTACCTAGTCATAGGTTTAGTGGAGAACGGTAGAAGTCAGAGGAATGTGGCCGAAATAACAGATGTTAATCAGAGTGATGTCTCTCGAATTTATTCCAGATATATTGAGACTGGTTCAATGATGATATGATGATCGTTTTATTAGAATACTGACAAGGAGGGATCCAACAACAACATCAACAGTTTTAAAGGAACAAATTCGGGCAGCACATCACATCAAAGTATCAAGTTAAATAATTCGAAGACGGCTACATGACACAGAAGGCCCCTGCGAGTAAGTCGAAGGAATATCAAATTTTTCCAGAAATGCAAACTACTTTTGAGCAATATGGTTTGCAGTGGTGTAAATTAGTTGGAGTGTGCACAGATTGTGAGCCTTCAATGGTCGGTTCACGAAAAAGTTTTATCGGAATTCTGAAAGAAAGAGCAACCGCGATGAATCTACAAGAATGTGATTTAATAATTCTGAAATGCATTATCCACCAACAAAAGTTGTGCTCAAAGTCCATTCGACTGAAGAACGTTATAGATGTGGTAGTAAATACCACCAATTTCATTAGATCCAGCGGTCTTAACCATCGCCAGTTTAAGGTATTTTTGGATGAACTCTCTTCAAAACACGATGATGTGACATACTATTGCGAAGTAAGGTGGCTAAACGAAGGTAAAATGCTTAAAAGATGTTATGACCTTAGAAAAGAAATTGCTGATTTTATGGAAATGAAAGAGAAAACATTGCCGCAAATGTGTGATCTAACGTGGCTTTGCGACTTGTCATTCCTGGTAGACATCAGAGGACACTTAAACGACCTGAACCTGAAGCCTCAAAAATAGGGGCAATTGGTAAATCAGCTGTACAGTCTTCATAAAGCTTTTCAAAACAAAATTCGCTTGTGTGAAACACAAATGAGAAGTAAAAACTGTTTTTTAGCATTATCCAGTCACGAAAACACTGAATACGGTCGCTAAGCTGAAGAACTGTAACTACTGTCAGAACAATTCTCTAATATGGATAGTATTTTCAATATTTTAGCAAATCCTTGTAAGTGTTAACATGGAAGATGCTCTGCTTCACCTACAAATTTAGTTGATCGAGCTTCAAGAAGACTCATATTTGAAATCTAAGTTTGATGATGTGGAACTAAGCGAATTTTACAGAACATACCTTTCCGAAGAAAAGTATCCACAGTTGAATTTTTACGCACGAAAAATAGTTTGTACATTCGGTAGCACGTATAAATGTGAGCAGCTTTTTACAATCATGAAAATTAATAAAAATAAGCATCCTACTCTGCTTACAGCTGTTAATTTAAGAAACAGTTTGCACCTATGTACTAGTGGTATTGACTCCAATATTGATCATCTTGTTTCTCTTGATTTTTTTATCTGTTTTTGTTAATTTGTTTTTTATATATTCAAATATGCTATTATAATTAACAAATTAAAAAATGTATGAATTTTTATCGCTTTTTTATTCACTACTATACCTACTTATTTTTAACCTAAGCAAAGGGTGCCCACACATGGTTTAAAGGGTATATCTTTTTATTCAACCTGTATTATAAATTAAAGTTTCAAACCGGGATATGTGGTACAGTAAACCTTTACGTATCCGTAGCATATAAAAAAAAATAAAATCTGCATGCCACGTCTTTTTTTGGCAGTCATATTAAATTTTGGTTTATTTACATGCTCACATAATTTTTAGTTTTCCCGTTACAATACAAAAACCTTTTCAATTCTACCTAGGGCTTAAGAAAGTAGAAATACTGACCTATTAAGAAAAGAAAAGTTTGCTAATATATGTTAAAAATCAGTGATGCATTATAAGTGTTGACTAATGTAATACAAGTCCTAATAAATGAAATAAGGAAGAATATACTTGCCAAATAAATAAATCAGTGATAAAGTACTTTTTACGCTACTGTTATGCACAACTTTGGCTTAAAAGAAAACATGACAAACTCTTAGTATAGTCTTGAAAATCACTTTTTACAATCATCTGACTTGTGCCACATATGTATGGATGGAGACAAACTGACACATTCTTGTTAAAAGAGCCCTTTCAAAACTTCTTATAAAATATACTATATCTCAAGATGTGCATAAACATTAGCTATTGTATTGGAGAATGTTATTATTAAAATTAACCAGTGAAATGATATACTTTTTCCTATTCAAATGGCTTTCTAATTTCCCTAAAAACAAGTGAGATAGCAATGCACGTAAGCCCAACTGGGGTCGCACTGTATATATCTAGGATTCTGTTCTTAAGTCACGTTTACATTTATTTTTATTGGTTCTTGCGGTTGTGATTCACATAAATATAAGACAACTGAATAAGTTATTCAGTTTATATAGGTACTTTCTTCGGCTGTAGGTTTGTCTCTTTTGACAGGTTTTAGTTTTGCAGTCTTTAAAAAATATTTATATAAGTAAAAAAAGGCATCCCAGTTTTCGTTTTTATATATCGGGTTTAAATTAATGATTGTCCAAAACTGAAAGGTGATTAATGTCGTAAACATTAGAAAAAGTTCATATAAAGGGGGGTAAGCAAAAATGTTAATGTTTTTTACTCTTTTGATACACCTCGTACATGTATACAGATAGTTAATAAAGCGCCTAAATAAGTCCTAGAAAAATATGCAGGCAGTTGGTTGTTGACACGCCTTTGACTCTCCCGAACTTTTTACTACCATCCCAACAAACAAAGTTCGAAATATCAATGTATATGCCAACATTTCTTAATTAGGACTAAATTTGCCTAATATTGACCAATTTATTTCCCTCCTGAAAATAAATAGTTTAAGGTACCTAAAAAAAGGTGAAAAATGGTGAATTGTTCCTTTTTAGCTTACTTCAAAAGTAAGTAACGAATAGTTGGTCTAAAATACTAAAAGAAACACCTATAAATAGGCTTAAATGTTAAGTCGAAATGGGATCAATATTAAGAGTACATATTGACAAATTAAGATTTAAAATGATACTTTATGGTCCAAATATATTTAAGAGCAAATGTGGTGGTATTTATTCATTTTTAAAGTTGAAAATTGCCATTTTTAAAGTTGAAAAAAAAAATTCTGTTCTGTAATCTGTTGGTCTTTATTTTTGATATTTTTGGAAGTTATTTAGCAAAATGTCGTCGGTATCTGGCGAATTCGACCGAGAGTTGGAGATTTGGTTTCAGCTGGATCTGACGGAAGATCCGGCCGGATCTAATATTTATATCATTTATTGTTCTCAGTGTTATATTGGCTAACTTATTTGTTAAAAAAATATTAAAACTTTGCCGAATTAATTTTATGTCGTTGAAAGTCATCGACTTTGTCGCCCAGGACAGCAAAAGCAAGTTGGTATTTCTAGATATTATCCATGCATTATTTAATTCAGTTATAGGGTCCAGTAAACTATCCTGACAGACGATTTTTGCATATTTTATTCTTTTTCCAGAAAGTACCCATTTGCAATATTATATTAATATATTAATATATAATTATTATTATATATTATATTCAAAAATAAATGAAATGACCAATTGAAAATTATTTGGACGACAGAATTGTCTGAATTGTAATTATTTATTATTATTATTACAGTTTTAATGAAGGTTTTTATTGACGAACCTGGGCTAACCTAACGTTAGCGGGACAGATTCACCTAACAATACAGTTTTTGTTACAGAAACATCTCCCTTTTAATATAGACTCGGAATTCGGTTGGCACGCTTTCGCGCGCTTGCCTTACAGAAAACCTGACCAATCCTAACCTAATCTAATCCATATATTTATTAGTTATAAGTTTTGTTATAAAAAAAATTAGTTTTACGTGTATCATAACTTATAGGTATATCTTTAATTATGAATATGGCAACGTCGCACATTAAATTAAAAACAAGCATGGCGATGGGAACAGTCGGAAAGATGTGTGAAATCAAAATTACCTTTGATTTGTATAACAATTACATCTTAAGTAAATTTTGAGTGCTGATGATAGTTTTCCACGCATTTTCTCGATTTGGACTGCTAGAATGGTGGATAAAAACAAAAATAAACGACATTTTAAAGTGTCAAAATAGTTTACCGAAACCCAGTTATATTTTTAGGGTAAATCTTTGGAAAATAATGGAGAAAGTCAAAAATCGAGGGCACTTTGCTTGCTTCTAGGTTCAACATGTTTAAACCCTTTAAAGCTTGTCGATCTATGCCATTAAACTGAAATTTGAGCTGCATCTTCAAAATAAACCTCTTAGACTTTCTATAAAAGTTATCTCATTATCTAAGTGGTGGGTCTTTCTCCAGATCCTTGTTAAATTTGACACCATTTTTCCTATAAGTATTTCGCATACTTACAAATTTGTATCCGCATCTCAATGGTATTGTCCATGATATAATAAACGGAAAGTATGATATCTGTACGGTCTCAATTGAGCATATCCGCGCCAAATTTATAATAAATTTAGCTTTGCGTTTACACAAGCTTGTCCATTCACGTAAACATTTTTTGTCTTTAGGGAAAGTAAAAAACCTTATATTCCTATCAAAATTCTTTGCCTGATTATCCCCGTCACACCCGAACACAGCACTCCTCATATTTAATGTTGTTTAATTAACTAAATACAAAAAAAGGACACAGAAATCCGCAAACACTTTTAAACATGAACTGAAAATGCACTGAAATCATATGGCCGAAGGTCAATGACCGCCGGCGTTACTCACGCGATGACGTAGCAGAGCCAGGCGGGAATGCGCGATATCATACCTTCGGTTTATTATATCGTGGGTATTGGCAACCTGCACGGCGGCAAAAATCATAGACGTGTAGACAGGGATTAACAATTTCTGGTTTTGTTTTTAAAAGAACTAGTAAGGAAAGCTTGTGTTACTTGAAGGTTTCGGTTACGGTCGAAGTTATTCCCGTCGATTTTGATATCCGGCTTTTCAAAAAATGGCGGCATCAATCAAAATGTCTATTTATGCATTATTTGCTAATAACTTCTAGACGGCACAAAACATCGAAAGAATCTAAAAGACCAAAAAGTTTTAAAATGTAATAAAGAATTTGACTTTCTTGTAGAAATTGACATTGTCTGTGTAGTTAGTTCAGGATAGTTAAATTTACGAAACCCGGGAAAAATAACACCTTGTAGATTTTTCTATACTATACCATGTATCACATTTCCATTAAATATCCCTCGAAATGTACGAGGTGTTGAAAAAAAAAACGAAAAATATGACTTTTGTTTTCTTATTTTCCTGAGGATAATCATTTCCTAAAGTTTAATTTAAGAAATTAAATTATATTCTATATATAGGGTTTTCAAACCTAAATCGCCACTATTCCTAAATTTCTTATTATTGCAGTTACGAAGTCGGTCTAACTAACAAGAAAGAGTGTTTATTTACGTTGATTACGGTGGTCAAAAATGAAAAATAACTGACAGTCATATTCTCGTAAAATCGATTTTTTTTCTAATGGTTTACCCGGAATGCAATATTTATAGCTGACAGAAAATTAAGTTCACAACAAAGATTTTCATATACGTTACTATCTTTCTCAATTAAGGTCGAAATAATGCACTTTTTTAAGTGTCAGTACTTATGATTTGTAACAATAATAGTACTGTTTATAGCTTTTCGATTACTGATAACGACGTTTTCTATTATTAAAAATGCCTTTTACACATTTAATATGATATGCTGGAAAGTTATATAGTTTGTCAAAAAAATAGCAAACGATTTCGTTAACGGTATAGTGCTATGTTTCCTACTAGTACCTTAGCAGACCAAAGATACTTTTTAATTGTGTGTCGTAGGTTTAGAAAGACTGAAATAGTGGCGATTCGCCAGGGGACGGGGGTGAAACAATGCTTTACCTACATTTTCCAATCAATCTACTTAAAAATAAAACTATTTTTAAAATATTAAGCATTTTATAATCTATATTTTTATTACAAAAATGCAGTATGTTTATATAAATTCACATTATTTACTTAATTATATCATTATTTTCTATCAAAAGTACTGCGTTATATACTCAAAAAATAATAATGACTTAGTAGCGCGCTGAACATCTTTTCATAAGAGCGACCCGTTGAGCAGCATTAACAAATTCCACATCAGACTCCCCCCGCACGCCGGCTTTCTCGCTTAGATTTGTTTACAGCCGTTGCTATGGCAACGCAATGGTGAATATCCGTGAACCAAATAAAGATGGGAGCAGCATAAACTGCTGCTGGAGGCTGCAGGCGCTTATTCGCTTGTTATAGAATTAATGTAAATTAGTGCGCTCGGATCATCGGAGGAGGAAGCAGTTTTGCATCGATCGAATCGAATCGAAATTTACTTTAAGATATAGGTACATAACCGTTTTTTAAGAACAAAAAAATATATTTAAAATCTTATAAATTCATATTATGTCCCCTAAGTATTAAAAAACGCTCCAAAGCTATGGATAATTAACATAATAAAAAGGTTAAAAAATAGCCAATTTGGGCGTGGCACCCCGAACAATTTTCACCTGAGGCGCAATTTTTACCTACAGCACTGTCCACCTAGCTACCTGCGCTTCACCCGTTTTTATATCCACGAGCCGCCACTGGACTGAAAATACTATTGCTAAAGCTACATCTGAAAAGAAGTATATAATAAGTAAAGGAACTGAAATTACCCTACTAGGATATTTTGAAGCCTGCCCTAACAACTCAAAAATGACTTAAATCATGATAGTGGATTATCTTTGGAAACTATGTATAGACCTACATAGACTGTGCTACCACAAGACCAAGAGAGACATATTGAGTTTTGTCAATGGTTAGTCAACGAAGGTAGAAATAATCGAAACTTTTTGCGGCTTATTTTATGGATCGATGAGCTGATCAACTGCTCTGCTATTGGAGCATGTTTGACAGAAAAAAATCACTATTGGAACCGAGAAAATTCAAAGCTTATACTCACCCTTCTAACCCCCAAAGTCGCGTCAGTGTTAATGTAAGGTGTGACATGATCGTCTAAAGAATTGTGGGTTCTATTTTTTAACAAAGAACATTAGGTACATTGAAATGTTAACAGGCATACTTCAACAGCGTTTGGATAATCTTAATTTAAATGACAAATGTCACTTCAACAAGATGGTGCATCCGCTCATACTGTTCAACAAGCTAATAATTTATTCCAAGACTTTTTGGTAACAGATATACTTAGCCACAAACGGTCCTGTTTGCTGGCCCCCTCGCTCTTCAAACCTAACTCTTTTGGATTTTTTCTTCTGGGGGTATCTAAAAATGAAGTGTACAAACGACGGTATCCAAATATCGAAGAGTTCTAACGAAGTATTATTCATGTTATACAAATATTGATAATAGTCACTAGACGCGTCTACAGATACGTTGAAACCTGAACTTATGAGTTCATAAATTAGCATGTTCATCTCTTGAAGAAACGTGTATTATGCCTAGATTGCAATCAGCCTTCCGAAGGAATCACAGAACGTCGACTGCTCTAAACAAAACTGTGGACGATATAGCACGAGTCGTAGACCTGGGAATGTCAACATTCTTGGTATCCTTAGACTATTCTAAAATGTTTGACCTAGTGGACAATTCTCTTTTAGTGGCTAAACTCAAGTTTTAGGGACTGGAAGAGGTGTCTATGCCATGGTTTTACAACTATCTGAATGATAGATCACATACTTTGAGGAGCAACCTCGGAGAAGCTACTCATTGAGTCCATAGTCTCTTAACAGCACAAGTTCATGTATAAACAGATTCACTAAACACTTCTACCGAAGTTTAGAATCGAGATCACGGAAAAACGATTTCGTTTTAAAAATAATATGGACTAGGAAAAAATGCATTGTTTATATTTCTTTGTTCTTAACGCCGTACCTAGCGTTAATGACAAACAAGTACATGGTCCATACAAGGGTTGTCGTCGCCCGCGATCCAGAAATATATTGGCGCCCTTTAAATATCGTATATAAATAATATTTTTAAGAATAAGGACTTACATAGCACGAATGCTTTCACGGCTGAGGTCAATTAAGAGATCATGGTTCTTGGGATTAGGCCGTGTCAAAATGGAATCATTTTTCGACGTTTCGACTTCGATTGCACGAGGCATCTTCAGAAATATTTACTTTACCAGATTGGAACACTGAATATGCTCGGAGAGACCCAGGCCGGCTATCTATAGTCGACCTGTGTTAACCGAAGCGTGATTCGGTCTGTCGATCGGTTTCCACGTATGATGTAGACTGAAGCCCGTATATCTATTAAAATTGTTAAGATGCTTATAAATTTCAAAAGATTCTCTAATTTTCCGTTTATAGAATCCCGAATCCGATGTAAGAACTTTGGTTTCTTTTACATTTATGACATGTCCAGTAGAATGTTGGTGATATATACGTTATATACGAATGTGCCTATAAGTGATTCAAATTGCATAATTTCAGACTTATTTCGCCATAATAAAATTGATAACTCAGCTTTAATTTTACTCTCACATCAACGTATTTAGACTTTCAAGGAACTTTCTATGAACAAACGTCAGGAGCAGCCATGGAATCTCCGCTGTCAACAGTGGCAGTCAATATCTTCATGGAAGCTTTTGAGCAGGAAGCCTTAAAGTCGTCTCCATTAAAACCAAAATCATGGTTCAGATATGTAGTCGACACTTTTGTAATATAGCCACATGGTCCAGAAAACCTTCCTGGGTTTCTTCATCATCTGAATCAACAGCATGCTAATATAAAATTTACAATGGAAATTGAATCAGAAGGCACGATTCCCTTTCTAGATGTTCTTGTACAAAGGAAAGGGGATGGTTCCTTAGGACACTCTGTATATAGAAAACCAACGCATACGAACTAGTACCTAAATGCAAGTTCCCATCATCCAGCACAAAAGCAGTCAGTTGTTAATTCATTGGCTTACAGAACCCTCGCAATTTGTGACCAAAATTCTTTACCATGACAGAGAAACTGACTCGAGCTTTAAGTGGGAATGGATATTGCACTGAGGATATTAGACGATCAATTAGAAAATATAATAATCCTACTCCACGAAATGATACTAATAGGAAATTACCAATAGGAAGTGTAGTTTTTCCATTTATACACGGAACCACAGACAAGATTGCAAGGTTACTTTGCCGGTCCAACATACGTAGAAACTTCAACACACACAAGAAAAATGGAAGGAGTATATGCAATTCCTTGTTCGTGTGGTGAAGTCTATATTAGAGAAACTGGACGATCCATATCGACTAGGCTAATGATGAACGATGTATCAAAAACAAACAAATCTGCTTTATGCGAACACCAACATTCTACTGGACATGTCATAAATGTAAAAGAAACCAAAGTTCTTGCATCGATTTCGGGATACTATAAACGAAAAATTGGAGAATCTATTGAAATTTATAAGCATCCTAACAATTTTGATAGAGACACGTGCTTCAGTCTATATCATACGTGGAAACAGATCGTTACACCTAGTCACGCTTCGGCAAACACAGGTCGACTATAAATAGCCGGCCTGGGTCTCTCCCAGCTCATTCAGTGTTCCGATCTTGTGAACTAAAGAAACCTGAAGATGCCTCGTGCAATCGAAGGCGAAACGTCGGAAAGTGATTCCATTTTGACACGGTCTAATCGCAAGAACCATAATTTCTTAATAAGAACTTAATTTATACATACAATTTTTAAATTTCATTGTTCGCTTTATTTTTTTTACTTTTTTTACGGTTTAAAAATTTTAGTGTAATATGCAGGGTGTTTCAAGAAACATGCGCCAACATTTAAAGCGAGATTCTTTGTAAGACGAAAAGTTTATATAAAATTATAATTTCTTTAGTAATTCCGAAATATTATGAGTTATTTTATTAAGATTTGTTACAATCTCATAGGTTTTTAAGGGCTATATTTTTACAGTATTCAGCAGTTTTCACTTCAACCATGGGCATCTCTGACTTTCTTAAAAAAAAACTATGCCACTCATTAAAAAAAACTACTAACTTTATCGTTTAGGGCAAGTAAATTTACACAAAAAATGCCTCTTAGTATTTTATGATATGAAAAGTTTTCAAGAAAAAAAATCTATTTTGATACTTGACTGTAGCACCTTTGGTCCAGTTAGTTGGAGTTAGAATTGCTCAAAACTCTACAAATGTGATTCCTTGGATCATTCCAAGAAAAAAAGTGTTAATAAATATCTGTACGCAAACGCCCTATTTTTGAGATACAGGAGTGTTAAAATTTAGAACAAAATTATTTTTTTAATCTAGCATCCTGTATCTCAAAAATAGAACATTGGCGAGGATATATTTAGTAAAACTTTTTTCTTGAAATGACCCAAAGAATTAATTTTATAGAGGTTTGAGCAGTTCTGACTTGAACTAAACCTGGATCAGCGGTGCCAGAGGCATGGATCAAAATGGAATTTGTTTTTTTTTGTCGAAAATTACTTATCCATCACAAAATACTAAGAGACGTTTATTTTTGTATTTTTACCTGTTCTAAATGATAAAGTCAGTAGTTTTTTAAAAAATAATTAGCGTACCATTTTTTTTTAAGAAAGTTAATGATGACTACCCGTGGTCAAAGTAAAAACTGCTGATTACTTTCAAAATATAGCTCTTAGATGGTACCTTTGAGGTTACTCCAAATCTTAATCAAATAGCTCTTATTGTTTCGGTTTAACTAAATAAAGTCATATTTGTTTTTAAATCTTAAACATTTGCGGATTTATGTTCATATGAAATTTCGTCTTTTAAGAATTTCTCTTTAAACGTTGGTGCATATTTGATTTTAATTTTGTAATGAAACAACAACAGAAACTTCAAAAACTAAAATTAATATATTGTTAAAGGGTTACAAATGACAGCCTAGTGAAATTGTGCATAAAAATCAATGTTATTTAGGAATGAGACTGAAAAATGTTTGTACCAATTTAAGACGGCGAAACAAAATGGAGGACTTGCGAATTCTTAAAAAAATATTACTTAAATACTCCTTATCCGATTTACGTAAATTTTTTGCATAAAAATCAAGTTTTATGTGGGAATGAACTGGTAAAATTTTAATATGAACCCCAGAAATCCCAGATGGTGAATTAGAATCGAGGCATAATAAAATATTTGAAAAATTAGCCTGAAAAAAACTGCTTATTAGATTGATTTCCGAGTTTATGCAAGAATTAAGTGCGATATAAAAATGCTAATAGGTCGTGGTAAGTTCGAGAAAAGAATCACACTCCCTGGATCTTCAGGTTGTAGTGTCCCTTGATGG
This sequence comes from Kuschelorhynchus macadamiae, assembly GCA_030620095.1. Lineage (NCBI taxonomy): Eukaryota > Metazoa > Arthropoda > Insecta > Coleoptera > Curculionidae > Kuschelorhynchus > Kuschelorhynchus macadamiae. The sequence goes on along the minus strand of JAUTXW010004454.1, from coordinate 665,892 downwards.
CAAAAACTTATTTCTTAATTCTATCGACCTGTCTGTCAGTCAGTTCGCGACATAGCTGGAAAACTTAGACTAGACTGGCGGAACAAAATGGTGACCCAATTTTCCAATTCATCCCAAATGTTGCACAAAAATCAAGTATTAGACCCAAGATTGCAAAATTATTTCAAATTTCGTCCAAGAATTAAGTGTGATATAGAAATAAACTGGAAAAAATTGTAGTTCAAATTCAAGATGGAGGAATAGAATGGCGGCGAAATAAACTGTTTAAAAGATGCAGTGAAAAAAACCTTTTATTCAATGGTCTTTAATGTTTGTACAAGGAATAGATGTGATATATTTGTACAGGGTGATCAGTTAAGGGTAGCGAGCGGCCATATCTCATAAGATATTGGTCGTATAGATTTGAGAAAAAAAAATCGTAATAAAAGTCGCCAAGAGAAATTGCTGAAAATTATTTTCGGGTTTGTTAAACGTCCGCTAGAGGGCGTAACAACCAACACCAAGTAGAAAAATGAGGTTTTTATAGAATTTTGCCTAATGAAAATATATCGATGATATCATTTTCATATTTAGTGACCATTTCCCTACACTTTTTGTCTAAAATGTTTTGTTCTATATATCAAAATAAAGCGGTGGGGGAAGTTCAATTGTTTTTTCAAACAAACCAAGATGTCTCCCGTTTCTTTTGACCGATTTTAGCAAACTTAGGCTCATATGAAAGAGCATAATTTGCACTACAAAACGCTTATTTGGTTTTGAATTTTTGACTTTTGCTGGCGTAGCTAGATGGCGTTAACAGAATTAGTAGCACAATTTTTAGTTTTTTTCAAAAAAAAACAAATGTAATGGTATATTCATTTTTACATATTTTAAAAGGGGATAAATTTCTCTATAATTTAATGAAAATAATTTATCATCTACCTTTTTTTGAACCGTTGATATTGACCAAAATATTATTTTATTTTGTTAAAAAATGGCACGCCACTGCTTTTTGTCAAAATAAAAATCATTTTCGTAATCACTTATTAGTTGCTGACAAAAAGAACCTCTTGACTTTTTTTCGTTAGACGAACGGTTTTGGATTGAAAAAATAAGATGTTGTTGTTGGACAGTTTTATTAAGATAGAGAAGAAACCGTTCGTCTAACGAAAAAAAGTCAAAAGGTTCTTTTTGTTAGCAACTAATAAGTGATTACGAAAATGATTTTTATTTTGACAAAAAGCAGTGGCGTGCCATTTTTTAATAAAATAAAATAATATTTTGGTCAATATCAACGGTTCAAAAAAAGGTAGATGATAAATTATTTTCATTAAATTATAGAGAAATTTATCCCCTTTTAAAATATGTAAAAATGAATATACCAGCGACGCCAGCAAAAGTCAAAAATTCAAAACGAAATAAGCGTTTTGTAGTGCAAATTATGCTCTTTCTATGAGCCTAAGTTTGCTAAAATCGGTCAAAAGAAACAGGAGACATCTTGGTTTGTTTGAAAAAACAATTGAACTTCCCCCACCGCTTTATTTTGATATATAGAACAAAACATTTTAGACAAAAAGTGTAGGGAAATGGTCAGTAAATATGAAAATGATATCATCGATATATTTTCATTAGGCAAAATTTTATAAAAACCCCATTTTTCTACTTGGTGTTGGTTGTTACGCCCTCTAGCGGACGTTTGACAAACTCGAAAATAATTTTCAGCAATTTCTCTTGGCGACTTTTATTATGATTTTTTTTTTCTCAAATCTATACGACCAATATCTTATGAGATATGGCCGCTCGCTACCCTTAACTGATAACCCTGTACACTGATAAAATTTTAGTAGGAATTCAACATGACGGAAAAAAATGGCGGTCTAATGAAATTTTTCAAAAATCAAAGTAAAAACTTGCGTATTTAATTATATTTAAAAATCTAGTGCGGCATAAGTAGAGACTGATAAAATATTGGTACATAGCCAATATAGCGGAACAAAATGGAGTCCAATAAAAATTTTGAAAAGTGTACAGGGTATTTCCTAACTACGGTTCGTAACTCCAAGAGGTGATTCCTTAGGTCATTTTAAGAAAAAAAGTTCGTATGAACGTGTGTCCGGAATTGTCTGGATTCTGAGATACGGGGTATTAAAATGTTTTAAAGAAATCGTTTTTCAGATCATAAATATCCTTAAGCCGATTTGGTTAAAATTTGGCAGTGTCATTTTTAGTACTAAGGCGCTAATTCAGTCCTAACTAGATTAAAATCCCAGTGGCCTAGTGGCGTCTCAAAAGGCACTGCAACCATTATTATTGAGAAAAAAAAAGTACGCCACTGACTCTTTTTACAGTTTTTATAGTTTTTTCAGTTTAGGCAACTAAAAATACAACTTGTTTGTCTCTTGTGTTTTGTTCGTATCTAGCCTCGTTTTCGAGAAAAAAAATAAAAATGACTTAAACCACTTTAATAATTATCCATGGACAACATTAAAAAAATTAAAACTATGTATTACTTACTATACATAAATTACAAAAAAATAAACAATTTCGACCTTAAAGTAGATAAACAAAATGACTATCAGCTGATAAAATACACGATCGCAATCGCTTCGTCATTGATTGTCTGACACGTTCAAAAATCCCTGGAGTATTCCTTATGACATTGCAATTGTCGATTGTTCGATTTCTCAAGTCGTTTACATCTAGTACAGGAGTTTTATAAACCAGAGCCTTCAGATGACCACATAAACAGAAATCTATACGTTTCACATCAGGACTACGAGCTGGCCAGTTCTGAGCTCCTGCACGTAAAATGCAATGCAATTAGGGTAAATAAGGTCGAGATGCTGACGAGCAAGAACACTAAAATGAGCTGGGGCCCTGTCGTGCATAAACCACATATTCGCTCTTACATATAGGGATACATATTCTAACAAATTGCGTAGATGTTCTCGCAAAAAGTCTATATAGGATTCACCTGTTAATCTTGCTGTTCAAAAAAATGGGCCAATTAAGTAGTCATCAATAATTCCTACCCATACTTCATGGAAAATTGTTGCTGAAAATAACTTTCTCTAATAACGTGGCGATTTTCGTAGGCCCAAAAATGGTTGTTATGATAATTAATGATAGCTACTCATGAAAAATTTACTGAGATGACAGTGACAGTACTACCACGGTATGCTGATACCAGTAAGGTAAACTCTCCTAGGTAGGTGTAAAAACATTTAGAGTGAAATCATGGTTCTTGGCATTAGATCGTGTGAAATTGGATTTACTTTCCGACGTTTCGCCTTCGATTGCACGAGGGATCTTCAGGGATCTTTACTCTACGAGATCTGAACCTTATACCCGACTTGTGCTCGCCGAACCGTGACCCTGTGTTAAGATCGGTTTCCACGTGTGATGTAGACCGTAACCCGTATCTCTATTGAAATTTTTTGTATGTTTAAATATTTCAATATTTTCTCTAATTTGTCGATAACCGATGCTAGAACCCTGGTTTCCTTTACATTTATGAAATGGCCAGTGTTATGCTGGTGTTCAGCTACAGCAGATTGAACAATTTGCTTCTTTTTAATACATCGTTCATGTTCCTTAAGTCTAGTTGATATTGAGCGTCCTGTTTCTCCCACATTCACTTCTCCACAGGAGCAAGGAATTCTTTTATACTCCTTCTGGTTGCAAAGGTACAATATCTTTCGGGGATCGCAAGCATTGTCCAATCTTCTTATATGTATTGAAGATTGTACGTAGGTTGGACCGCCGAAGTAATCGTCCTATTTTGTCTGTAGTGCCATGTATGTAGGGAAGAACAACACTACCTAATGGTGGCTCTTTATCATTCTCCTTTGGCGGAGTTGGTATAAAAGCCCGCCTGAATCTCTTCGAGCTCATTCAGTGTTCAGATCTCGTAGAGTAAAGATCCCTGAAGATGCCTCGTGCAATCGAAGGCGAAACGTCAGAAAGTAATTCCAATTTGACACTGTCTAATCCCAAGAACCATGATTTCTTAATTGACCAAAGCCGTGAAAGCTTCCGTTCAACATTTAGAGTGGTTTAAGGTGATTTTTTTATCGAAAGCGAAGCTAGATACGAACAAAATTCAAGAGACCAAAAAGTTGTATTTTTAGTGGCTTAAACCGAAAAAGTTATAAAAACTGCAATAAAAATCAGTGGCGTACTTTTTTTATCAATGTTGATGTGTGCCCCTTGAGACGCTACTGGATCCAATAACTTTAATCCAGTAAGAGCTAAATTAGAACCTTAGTACTACAAATTTCAGAACCGAGACAACTCAGGGCACATGTTCATAGGAACTTTTTGTCTTAAAATGACCTGAAATGGAGTTACGTACCGTAGGTTGGAAACACCCTGTATATGTGTTATTAAATGACTATGTGGTACCGAACTAAATTAACACACAAGTACCTGGTAAAAGAGTTTACCTATTTTTAATATTATGAATTTCTACACCAATCCTCATTGATATTAAGAATATTAATTAATGTCTCAATTGATAATATGGAATTAATATGATGGATCGAATCTGGTTTTCTTCGGTAGGAAAGTTTTAGTGCCTTGTTCGTTGCAAATTGTTAAAAAATTAAAAATGCGAGTTGTATAAAAGTAAATGTTCTTGTGATTTTTACCCAACGCAGCTTCAAACTGGGTTTGGCGTCCCTTTAGAGTGGCACCCGCATGCGTTGCACGCGCTTACGGGGGCCCTGTATCTCTAGCACATCAATTTCTACTAAAAAACTTATTAAAATATTGTATGGGGGACTAATTTGGCGGGGCTCTTCGCCGGATCAATAGAAGAAGCACCATCGATGTTTTTCCACAGACGTCACATAATGTTGGTTTTAACGTATAATATTTCGAAAAATGATATCGCAATACAACTAAACACTTCCCGTGAGGAATAAAGACTGATATTCAGTTTCTCAGAAATGTATTTAAAAACTCGGTGCTAGTAAGGGGGGGCAACAACTGATTCCATTTGGCCGAATTCGCATGTCGCAAATTAACGAACTTCGTGGGGTTTAACTGTCGCCGCTCCCCGCAAGAGTTGCTAATCAACCAGAACCAGTGGATACAATGTTTATTTATCTATTAGTTGTTATGTTTTTATATTTATTATATCTCAGGTGAAATATTGTTATTTATACAGGGTTATTCACGCAACCCGTTCATTAAAAGTTTTTGATGATGCCATTTAGATAAAAATTTCAAATTTTGGGATTAAGGTAAGGTCAAGGGATACTTCGTTTTTGAAATATTTTCAACTTCCTGTCACTTACGGTTTAACCGGAAGTTGGTATCAACTTGCTTATTTTAAAAGGAACACCCTATATTTTATGATATTTTTGGATTCTACGGAGAATTTTAATGCTATTTTATGTAGCATGTCCTATACCTAGGTTCAAACGTTCTTAAGATACTTGACCTTGAACCGAAAATGAGCCATCGGGGTACCAAATTTTAAAATCTCATATTTTTGTGAGTTTTAAAGATATAATCTTCATATTTTGCAGACAATCGGTAAATAATCTTAGGTTTCTATTTTTTTTTATTGAATTTGTCTATTTTTATACAGGGTGTCCTAAATTCAGCGGCAAACATTCACATTTTCAAAGACGCCAAAGTCCGTTTTTTTAAATGGGGCACCCTATAACTTTATGCACTAGCAAATGTAGAATTTCATTTTCTATCGAACTGTATTAAGGTTCCCTCTACCTATTCGTAACCATTTTCGAAATAATTGGGTTTTATAAAAATATCGTATGTATTTGCTTAAATGTTTACATGTTCCAATGGTGAGCCATGGAAAAACAATTGAGATCCAATATCCAATATGACAGATGATTAGTATTGGTTATTTATTGAAAGCTGTCAGTGATAAACTAAATCTTCTAAATCGAAATGGAAGAATACTCAAACGCTGATATTCTTAATCTATTTTATATTCATGGAGAATGTTATAAAATTTTGTAGAGAATGTGTCGTGTGTTTAATGAACGCCACCCTGATTTGCCGCCAATGAACAAGTCAAAATTCAAGAGGATTGAAATGAACTTTTTGCGTTTTGGCAAGGTTAAAGTTACAAAAAATGTTCCGAAACCAGTGACAAATGTCGAAGATAATGTAATAAACACATTAGCTTATTTCCACGCAAACCCGCAAAGTTCAATACCGTCTGCAGAAAACGATTTGGGAATTTCTTCTTTATCTGTCCAAAGAATCTTGAGCGAACATCATATGCACCCTTATTCCTTCCAAAACGTGCAAGCCTTGATACCTGGTGATGACGTCCGACGAGTAGAATTTTGCGAATTCATGTTTTTGAAAATTCAAGAGGACTCTCAATTCCTTCCAAAAATATTTTGGACCGATGAAGCGAAATTTTCTAGAGAAGGAATAACAAATAGAAGAAACGAACATTTCTGGGCAGCAGAGAATCCGCACTCTTTACGCGAAACGCGTTCTCAAGAGAGGTTTAGCTTCAATGTTTTCTGTATAGTATTAAACGATCAGGTGCGGTACTGTATTTATGAAGACAATTTAAACAGTGATAAGTATTTGGAAATTCTAAGAGGGACGGTTTCTGAATTTATAGAAGAAATTCCTATTGGTGAGCTGCAAAATTATTGGTATCAGTTAGATGGGGCACCAGCACATAATTCCGCTGCAGTTTATCTCCAATTATCTCGAATTTTTGAAGATCGCTGGATTGGTCCCAATGGCTCTTGGAGATAGCCCCCGCGATCGCCTGATTTAACGCCCCTAGACTTTTATTTATGGGGATTAATCAAAGATAAAGTCTATGCTTCCCCAGTAAATAACCAACAAGATTTACTGGACAGGATACGAACAGCTTTTGCCGAATTAGAAAACGGACAAATTCAACGGGCCACAGCAACTGTACAAAGAAGAATTGAAATGTGTCTTCAAATGAACGGACAGCATATAGAACATTTCTTATAATTCAATTTTATTATTTTATTTATTTATTGTTGATTGTTAGATTGCTATAATTTTTAAGTTCACTAAAACAAGTTTAGAACAGTCTCAAATTTAGTAGTAGTAGATATAATTTATTACATTTTCTATAACTTTAACTTTTCCGAAACGAAAAAATTTCGTTTCAATCCTCTTAAATTTTCTCTTGTTCATTGGCGATAAATGAGGATGTTTTTCATTAAAAACATGGCACGTTCTCTCCAATATTTTGTAACATTCTCCGCGAATATAAAATAAATTGAGAATATCAGCTTTTGAGAGTTATTTTATTTTAATTTAAAAGTTTCAAATCAGCTGTCATGTTGAATAGAAAAGCACAACAATTGTTTTTCCATGGCTTACTACGGGAAGGTGTAAGCATTTAGCAAATACATATGATATTTTAATAAAAACCTGATTATTTCGAAAATGGTCACGAAAAGGTATAAGGAACCTTAATACAGTTCGATAGAAAATGAAATTCTACATTTGATAGTGCATAAAGTTATAGGGTGCCCCATTTAAAAAAACGGACTTTGGCGTCTTTGAAAATGTGAATGTTTGCCGCTGAAGTTAGGACACCCTGTATAAAAATAGACAAATTCAATAAAAAAAATAGAAACCTAAGATTATTTACCGATCGTCTGCAAAATATGAAGATTATATCTTCAAAACTTACAAAAATATGAGATTTTAAAATTTGGTACCCCGAAGGCTCATTTTTGGTTCAAGGTCAAGTATCTTAAGAACGCTTGAACCTAGGTATAGGACATGCTACATAAAATAGCATTAAAATTCTCCGTAGAATCCAAAAATATCATAAAATACAGGGTGTTCTATTTAAAATAAGCAAGTTGATACCAACTTCCGGTTAAACCGGAAGTGACAGGAAGTTGAAAATATTTCAAAAAAGAAGTACCCCTTGACCTTACCTTAATCCCAAAATTTGAAATTTTTATCTAAATGGCATCATCAAAAACTTTTAATGAACGGGTTGCGTGAATAATCCTGTATACTGTGCTTCAGGCTTCAATGCAGTGAATGCGTAAATAGATTATCAGTAAGGCATCAAAAAGTATTCTGGAAATTCATTTATTCAGTTGCGATGTATTTTATATCAAGTTTCAAAAAACCTACACTAAAAAAACTTATGTTTATCTTATATCTTCATGCGCCTCACAAGCAAAAGAAAATTATTATTTGTATATAAATATAAAATTAATAACTGTTTTTTTTCCTAAAAAAATCATTTCAAATACCCTTAAGCTCTTTCTGGACTTGATTATACCCATTGTTCATTTTGAATGACCTGATATTAAAGCTTGAGAGGAAAACGAATAATACTTTCGTATAAGAAGAATATACAGGGTGTCCCCAAATTAATGTTACAAAATGAGATTCCTTGGATAAAAATATTGAGAATTGTATTAGCTTAATTCAAAAGCTAGTAATTTATAACCGGTTTGACTGATTTTTTCATTTTCGTTTTTCCTAATTAATTTACTTTCTAAACAAATCGGCGAAAGGTTTTTTTTACCGATATACACGTTTGGCTAAACAGGATCAATTGTTGCCTCTGATTACTAGACGCGAGTTATTTAAAATGCCTACTGTGCACATTCAAAACAATTAAAATTATCTTTTTATTCCTAACACAGAAGAAATTTTAGATCTTTGTATACCTAGAAATTATATTATAATCCGGTCCTCTCAACTGTGAGGAAATATTAAATATTAAAAATAATAGTACCGATTTAAGTTTGAAATCCCTGTATACTTAGGACTGTAACGTGTAAGGATCTTGGGTTTTTCACAGAAAATTATATTTTTATCCTTGGTGGAAATGTGAAATGATTGTTTAATTTATTAACTGTCATATTTTAAAACAGACAACCTGCAGCCGAATATAACGTAATCAAATGGAAGGACATACAGGGTGCATCATGAGATACGGCTAGCGAAAAGGTGTTAGAAGTGATTTATGTTTAGCGGCTCCTACATGTTATAAATAAAAACTAGTGCTTAGCTCTTAGAATCAAATTAAATAATAAGAGCTGAATATTTTTTGCGGTTTTACAAACTGACAGTTAGAATGTGTATGTATATTAAATATGTCTAAATTAAAGCGGAGTCACTAAATATGCTTATTGGATAGTAGGTAACTGCTTTGTACTGAATACAGGGTGTAATTTAATTGATGGCTGAAAATGCAGGACATGATTCCTTAGCTTATTTAAGAAAAACCTTTCAACTTTTGAGCTATAGGGTGTTAAATCGTTTTCTTATCATAACTTTAATACTGTTCTTAGTACTATCATAAAATTTGGCACGCACTTACTAAGCACCAATAGGCATTTTTTGATGTAGAAGATTTTTTAATATTTCTACCAATGGCGTCCGTACGGGATCTAGACTGAAGATTTTTCTAAAAAAATATGGTACGGCACTGCTTTTTCCGAAACTGATTCCTCATTTATTTTGCAACAAATTTAAATTCTTGACATTTTTTCGTCCGACGAACTGTTTTGGGGTAAAAGAATAAAAACAATTTTCATGCATGGCAAAATCTCTAAAATCTAATGGTAATGAAAAATTCGTTTTCGACTCAAAATAATACTTACTAATACATTTTTTGTATTAAACTTGAATTGTAGTAGTGGCTATTTTAATCGATTGACTTTAATAAAAATTAGACAAAACCACATCTTACCTCCAAACTGCCACATGCGATTTTAGCGATTTTGCAATGCATGAAAACTAAAAAAAATCTTATAAGTTTTGACAACTTCTATGCACAACAATTGTTGAAAATGTCCTCCTGCTAGAATACAGGCTTCAATTATATTTCTTATGGGTTGGCGAATCCTTTCAAAAATTCCTGGAGTATTTCTTATGGTTTGGCAAGAAAGTAGAATTTTTTGCCTTAGTTCTACTACAGTTTGAACCGGTCTAGTATAAACTAAAGTCTTGAGGTGCCCCCACAAAAAATAGTCTAAACAATTTAAATCAGGGAACCTGGGAGGCCAAGATTGAGTTCCTCCGCGTCCTATCCAGCGATTGGTAAACGCCTCATTTAGAAATTCCCTACCATGATTGCTAAAACGTACAGGAGCACCATCGTGCATGTACCACATTTTTTCTGTTAATAAAAGAGGTACATCCTCGAGCAAAATTGGCAAATCGTTTTCGAGAAAGTGGCGGTAGGATAGTCCATCCAGACGTCCTGGAAGGAAGAACGGTCCTATGAAGAAATCTCCAACTATTCCAGCCTTCACGGAAAACTGTTCCTGATGATGGGCCTCAGTAATTGCGTGTGGGTTTTCTTCTGCCCATACATGATTATTATAGAAATTTCGAATCGAACTGCAGGAAAAATTAGCTTCATCAGTAAAGAGTATTTTGTTATGTTCCTCAATTGTGTTCAAAACAGCTTCCTCTAATTCTGGTGCTCTCACCGTGCGATGTGTCCCTTTGGAACTATTGTCAATGCTAAGACGCCCAGTTTCATGTAGTCTTCTGTGTATTCTTGAAAACATTCTGGCACCGGAAATGATACGATTTGGAAACCGCTCTTGATATATCCGCCTAGCCATAAACGCATTCCCGTCAGCAAGTCCGTAGGTGAAATGCATATCTGCTAACTCGGAACTTGTAAATCTTAACACACAAATTGTCGCAACGTAACTGATCAAACGTCTTTATTTTAGAAACAAAATAGGGCACCAGCCTACTAGTTTAAAATAATTTCGTTATACCACAAATGCATGAAAACAATTTTTATTTGTGTTTTAACAGTGCATCGGACGAAAACAAGTTAAGAAATTAAATTTATCGCAAAATAAATGAGGATTTCAAAAATGATTTTTAATTTCGGAAAAAACAGTGGTGTATCATACTTTTTTAAAAAATATATCCAGTCTACATTCCGTACGGACGCCACTGGTAAAATTATCAAAAAATGCTTATAGGTGCTTAGTAGATGCGTGCCAAATTTTATGAAACTACTAAAAACAGTATTAAAGTTATGATAAGAAAACGATTTTTTTCATAAAATTTTAACGCCCTGTAGCTCAAAAGTTTAGCGGTTTAGGATGTATGTTCATATGAACTTTCCTTTCTTAAATAAGCTAAGAAATCATATCCTGCATTTTCAGCCATCAATTAAATTATACCCTATATATTCATTCTTTTTAATTTATAATGTCAAGAAGTGGGGAATACTTCTTAGGTTATATTATTAAAATGTTTAACTCATGAAGTACCTTGTGTAGTTTTACAGGTAACGCGCACATAATAGTTGGCGTTCTGGGTCAAATTTATTGTTAATTTATATTTAGAACCACCAGCCATACATTTCTGGATACTAGAAATCTTTATCTATAAAAATTCCAAAAAACTCATGAGTTTCTAATTTAACTATTATCGTTGGGAGCTCGTAAAATATGATAAAGCGATAAAAGAGACCCTGAACAAATTGTATATGTGGAGAGGATGGATTTGACTTCTATCTTAGAATATGCTGATGGATGTTTATTTCATTCAAAACCTAGTTCTAGTAGCATATTTAATTAATGCCCAATTGTTATATAAATAAATAAAAAAGTTGATTCTACGAGTTCTTTATTTCCCTGCTTTTCTATTCCATTACACAGGCCAACACACATTTTGGTGCCTGCGATTTTTTAACTGTTCCTGGGTAATTTTTGGATGCAGAATGTAAAAAATTTCTCAGATTTTGTCTATCAGATCAGAGAAAAAAAATTGTGTATATATTTTACGTTATAACTGCTATAATATATAATATTACTATTGCCAGTTAAAAAAACAAAGACACATGGATTTAAGTATTTATTGCAAAAACTTAATTTACATAATTACATTAGTCACTAATCAAATAAGAATTTTCTTTTATACGACTTTCTAGAATTGAGTTTACTAGGGCAGTCTCGCTGAAGGCTCCAGCAATAGTCCGCCATCATGTGGCTATCCCATTGTCCTTGATAACGATCTTCCATAGTTTTAATATCCTGATGGAATCTTTCCCCCTGTTCTTCACTACAATCACCTAAGTTTTCTGGAAAACGATCTGTGGAGACTAGTGAACTTTTATACTCATGTTACAGCCGAGAATATTAAAATTTGAAAGCATAGTTTCCACTAATTCTACGTAATTTTCTGCTTTATGATTGCCAAGAAAATTTTGTACTACTTGAACAAATGAACACCAAGCGTTAGATTCAGTCTCGTTCATTGATGTGGTGAATTATGGATCTTTAACAAGTTGCCTTATTTGAGGACCATCAAATATACTAGCTTTTAGTTTTTCCGTGCTAATGCCAGGAAATTTACGTGACAAATACCCAAAACAATTTCCATCTCGATTTAAAGCCTTCACAAATTGCTTCATTAGGCCTAGCTTGATATGCAAGGGCGGAAGTAAGATTTTTTCTCTTAAAACCAAAGGTTCGTTGATCACGTTTTGTTTTCCTTGAATCATGACATCTCTTGAAGGCCAGTTTTTGTTAACCCAGTGCTCATTTTTAGCTCCGCTGTCCCAAAGGCACAAAAAAACAAGGATATTTTGTATAACAATTTTTCTCAAAACTAATGCAATTGTTTCATATTGTTCCTTCATGGTAGTAGAATGACCAATAGGAATTGAGCCATATTTGTTACCGTTATGTAAAAGAACACATTTTAAACTACGTTTTGAACTGACAATAAAAAGGCGCCAATCATCTGGAGTGTATCCAGGCAAACCCATTTTTTCTAAGAGCCCTTTTATATTGTCACAGAATACCAAGTCATTTTCCTGAGCGAAAAAAGGCAGCAGATCCTTATCTCTTTTACGATAAAATGTAATATTAGTACCTGGACAAAGTAGATTTTTTCAGCGGATTCCTTTAAGAGATTCAGGTCTCTTATAAGATCGTTTAGTTCTTCTTGATTGAAACACTGCGGAGTTGCTAAATCTGCTTCAAAATCGCCGTCGTTGTCGTTGATGTTTCTCTATCATCTTCTGTCAGTTCGGGTAGACTGCTGAATGATGGAACGGGTATATCTTCCGAATGTGCTACAGGCCTTCTTGCAGAATCTAGATCGGGATATGTCCATTTGAGTCTATTGTTTATATGTATGCCTTTAATATTAACGAGACAAAAATAGCAGTCGTCATGATGGTTTCGCGGTTCTCTCCAAACCATTGGTACACCAAACTTTAGGCACTTCCTCTTTCCAGTTGTCCACTCTCGCAAATGTTCAACAGTTGCTTTACATATGAAATGTGGGGCCCAAGATTTATCTTGATCTCTTAAATGACCGCCAAAATAGGCAAGATAAGCTCTTTTCACAAAGTCAGAAATCGTTTTTCTGCTCTCTTTCAAAATGTATTCACCACACACAACAAAAAACATCGGGATGATTTACACAGGTACGTCTGCTTGTGGATGCCATTGTTTCAGTTTAGTGTCTTGATACTACAAAACGACCAAAATTTACACAAAATGATAGCACAACTTTACTTGGGAAAACTCAATAATATACTAAATCGAGTACAGCCAAACAGGTATAGAAGGATCGGGTCATAGGCAATTACAGGTATAAAAGTAATTAAGAGCAGTGTATTGAGTAGTTCCTAGTATAGGAACATTTGGTCAGGGACAATTCCAGGTATCCATTTGGTTAATTAGATTCTGGGAAATTTCTATTTTGCCGATTGAGTACATATCTATCTCTTTATTTGTTGTCCTTTATCAGAAAAAAATATCAATTAACCTGTAAGCTGTATCTCAAAAACTAGAGCTGATAGAAAAAATCTGGTGGCATTTTTGGAATCAGCACATTAAAAACATCCAAAATCAGATGTTAGATTTCCGGCACCAAATTTTTGTTTTCATTTTGTTACCCTGTCTTATGCAATATTAGTTGCGTTTGGCGTTTAGAAAATAAATAGATAATATTTACAGTAAAATTTGTGCAAACAGATAAAAAAAACAGCCAGTAAGGCGAAGTTTAGCTAAAAGCTAGTCCACTAAACCTGGTAATGTTTATTTAAATATAAATTTATTCGTCGATCACATAAAAGAAACACAGAAAAATAATATCAGTCAATTATAATGAAATACACTCAGTTTCAAAAAAAGTGACCCACTTGATTTTTGACCCAAGTTCAATGTCTTATATTTTCTTCGTAGGTAGGTGATACCTTTGTCTTTCAGCAAAAATGAAAATTTTTTTAAAGATTCTTAGATAATAATGTAACTAGAACAATGCTATTTTGCTATTTTTTGACTTGCCCTGTGTATTAGTTGAGGATTCGTATAGAAACTGTTTACACCCTACATGAAAGACCTTTTTTGTGAGCATTTTGTTTTTTTATTCACCGACTTATCTCTAAAATTGGCCGAATTACAGCTTTTTTGCTGAAACCTTACCAAACTGCACAGCTGTTAACGGAAAAACGTAGACGATATTTTTTTTAACTTAAGATAACAAAACTGGAAAGAATTTGAAAAATGTGCTTGGTACCGAATATTGGCTTCTCTATAGCAACTCTACTGTCCCATTCTTTTGATGTCGTACCTGCCAGTTCTGCTAGGCTCTCCAGAGACCAGTCGCGAGAACGCACCCTTCTTAATTTACTCGACAAATGTTTTAGTGCGTTCGTATCGGGGCTTCTCGCAGGCCCTATAATGTGGCGATACCCACAGTTTCGCATCAGTGCTAGAGTATACAACTGGGCATTATCCTACGTCAGAAAATGCAGAACGATATTCAGGTATAACAATAATTTTAGACTTTTGCAGGTCTCCTAGTCCGTCAATTTGTTAGTTATGTATTTCACTAACTTCATGATTAACATCATATACAAAAAAAGGGTTTTAGTGATAAATGCCTTAAATTACATCCGAACGAAAGATTAATTGCTTTAGTGAATGATGGGAGTAGTAAACGCTACGTCGCTCGTGCTGTGAGGGGTCCCTGAAGCTCGTAGAGCAATCCTGAAATATAAACGAACAGGAAGCATTGCTCGAAAGGTGGGTTCTGGTCGCCCTCGGAAAACCTCCTCTAGAGATGATCGCTTTTTGAGACTGCGAATTTTACGGAATCGATTGAATACGACTGTGAACGTTCAAGAAGATCTTCGCCAAATTTGAGATGTTATAGTGAGTAAGCAGACGCTTTGTAGACGTCTGGCCGAAATGAACTTAAAGGCTAAAAGGCCTGCAAAAGGTCCTAAATTGCTACCTCAACATCGTGCTGGAGATATATCGTACAAAATTATGGAGACTGGACCAATCGTGAATGGTCAAAATGTCCTGTTTACTGATGAATCAAGGTTTTGCCTTAATGTGGTGGATGGGAGATAAAAGAGTATGGCAGTGGCGGCTGTGAAGTGTTACTTCACCAGGAAAAATAAACAAGCAAAGATCTAACTATATTTATTATATATCTTTTAAAATTTTAGTTTATACATTCATTTATTCACCTAATTGGCAAAAAATAAACTGTACATCTCGAATAAATATTTTACTTGACCGTTGGCGGCGTGTCTTTTTAAAACTTTCAATCGAACTTTATTATAACAACTATAACAGTGGTGCAAACCGCTTCGACTTTGCTGGAGGTGCTATGTTTAGTTTACGATTTTCCTGCTACGTTGCCATGACAACGCGTTCGCGATGACGTCGACCGCATAAAAGATTAATGTTAACCAGCGCCATACAACGCTCTCGGTGAATTGCTAACGCAGTACAGTACACCCACGTGTCGTTCTGTTTGGGGTGGTTGTTTACTTTTATTTTCTCGGATTTCGCTGCAACACGGTAGTTCCTTTGCAGTTTACTTGACTGTTTTGTGTTATATTTATTTATGGTGTTGTTACAATTTTATTTATTTGTTAATTTACATTACTGATGAATCCGACCACGGATGTGGTTTGCATTTTGTTGGAAACTCCATTTAATCGATGGAAGGAACAAGATCAGAGTTTTAATCGTCATCCTGGTTTTCGGCGTACAAATAGTTATGTAGTAGTCAAATATTACAAAAATTGGTTTGCTGGCCTTGTTTACTAGTTTCCAATAAATATTCAGTGCGGAAGAAGGAAGGATTTGCAGGTATGTTAAATATATAAAGGTTTTTACATAAAAATGAAGACCCGGCGGAGCATTTAAAATGCGAATTAAGGCTAAAAACATTTGTAAAAATCAAAGCACTATAGCTGACACTTTAAAAGAAAATGCTAAACTATATAAAACTCATTTTAACAAAAACGTCCTATTAAATATACTATTTATGTGCTTGGTAATTGACGCAGTTTTGTACCTTGCAAAACAAAAGTTAGTCTTTCGCGGCCATGATGAGAGCAGCGAGTCAATAAATAGGGGAACTTTAAAAAGCTTTTAGGTTTATTAATATCGAGAAGTTCCCAAGAACTAAAAGATCATCACAAAAAAATTAAAATTGTTTTTACTGGTAACTCGAAAACTATTCAAAACGAAATTATTAATTATTAATTGATTTTAATTGAATGCATTTCTGATTATTTAAATGACCATGTAAAAAATGAAGTAATGAACACACAGTTTTTTTTTCTGTGCAAGTGGATGACACCACTGATATTACGCAGACCTCCCAGTGCTCCATAATTTTAAGATACATTAGTTCAGAAGGTTCAGTAGTCGAGAGATTCTTAGAATTTTATAATGTCAGCTCCGATAGAACGTCGGAGAATTTATATTCTCTATTGAATCAAGTTTTGGACCAATTTGACTATAAACATAAATTAATAGGACAATGTTACGATGACGCAAGTGTGATGTCTGGCCATCTAAATGGCCTTCAAAAAAAAAGTAAAAGCGCCGCAGGCTGTATTTGTCCTGATGCATCAAAGTTTAAAAATATTTCTAAATGTCGATTTTTTTTGCAAGCCTTAGTGGTATTCCCTCTTTTTTCCATCACTCAGCCAAATGAACGTGTGCTCTTACATCTGCATCTACGAGGCGTATACCAACAATTACAGAAACTCGTTGGTGTTCAAATTCGAAGTTAGTAAATGTGATTGTTCAAGTTGCGTTCTTCAAAAAAAATCGTTTGAAATTCATTTTTGCATATCCAATATAAAACGCTGTCGCGAGGCGCTCTGTAAAAAAAGAAATGAACATTTTTTTAATACCATGTTTGATAAACAAATCCTATTACAGAAATAAATCATTACAAACGTGAGCTTGCTAAGCTTTCACCTGAAGAAATTAGGTCTAAGTATAGAACCCTTTTTTATAAAATATTGGACCATATTTTAATGAAAATGACACTAGGCTTTCAAGACTCTGAAAAACTTAAATTTTTATGTTAGGCAGATTCTGCTAAATTTTCCGAATATAGTTTAAATTTTCCGACTGGCCCATTTGAAAGTTTGTTACAGTTATATGAGGAAATATTTTCAAAAAGTCAACGACTTAAAAATGAGCTTGGTCTTATTTTTGCCAGTGACAGTAATTAGAATATCTCGCTGCAAGAACAAGTGAAAAAAATTAATGAAAATAAAGATATTTTAACCAAAGCATATAAAGTGTTTTCCCTTATTTTGACGATACTGTCGACAAGTGCTTCAGTAGAAAGAAGTTTTTCTTGCCTCAAACGTGTAAAAACTTATTTAAGAAATACAATATCTTACATCTCTAGGCCATATTTCAATTCAAAAGGAATGTCTGGAGGAGATTAGGGCAACCCATCCATTTTATGACGATGTTATAAATAAATTTGCTGCTATGAAGGATAGGAGAATTGATTTAGCACATTTAGGTAAGTCGTAAAAAAATATTTTACCCCTTCCACATATAAAAAAATTCTGGGAAAAAAATTATTGCGATATTTTCTTGCTTCATTTGCACTTCACTTACTTTTTCACCCGTGAGCCTACACTGAATAGCTCCTACAAAACAACGCACCTGATCAAAATTTTATTCGAAGAATTCCTTCTGTAGACGAGTCATAATTTACTCGATATGGGATCAATAATGACCGCAATACTCACGTTTGGGCTATTGATAGTCCCCATACAATTCAAAGGACAAATTTTCAGCACAAATTGTCCGTTAATGTATGGGCAGGTATTGTGAATATAATTACCGACCGTTTAACTGCCTAATCTCGTAGAAGTATAATTAAATAGCAGGCAAAACATGCGGCTTTTGCAATATAGGCCACCTCGATCACCAGACCTCACTCCATGTGATTTCTTTTTATTTGGTTACATGAAAAGTTTAGTTTTTAAAACGCCGTAAATATAAGGTAGGAAATGATTGGGGCATAGGACAGGCTACAGCAACAATAAGAGGGAAACCAATTTTTTTACTAAGCGTCGTCACGGAACAATGGTTACGACGCGCAGAACATTGCGTAGGAAAAAATGGTTCCAACTTCGAACATATTATTTAACTTCGGCCCTAGATATAAGTATCCCGCTTAATTTTGAGTTAATTAAAAAAAGTTATTTGAAAAAGTTAGCTGCCAGGAACTTTTTACACAGCAGAAAAATACCAACTTAGAAATCGTGAATTTTACATACAAAACGTCATATCGGATTTTAGCGATTTCAACATGCATCAAAATGGCTTTTATTTTTCAAAACAGTGCGTCGTATGAAAAAAGATCAAGAGACCAGATTTGTTCCATAGTAAATGAGTATTTCAAAAATAGTATTCCCTTTAAGAAAAAGCAGAGGCGTACAATTTTTTCTTCAAAAATATTAATTCCAAATCTCGTTTGGACACCACTGGCAGAAATTTAACTTTTACATAAAAAAAATGTCGTTTGATAGTAAAAAGTACCAAAAACCGGTTTCTATGTCCTGTTAAAAAAAACATCAACTTAAAAATCACCCTGAATAATATGTCAATGACCATGGACGTCATATTTAATAATAGTAATATTTTTAAACCTATTTGTATAACAATGATGTAACTGCCAATCAAAATTAAAATTTATTATTACAGGGGGAATATTCAATGATATACCTAATCTTCATTTTACATTATCCATAAAAACATATACCTAAGCTTAATTTAAAACAAAAAAGGATTATGCAAAACTATAAATGATGTTTTTTTGTCATCAATTAATTTTTGCACGTGAGTGTACGGACTCTGTGTCGAAACCTGCCGAAAGCCGAACATTAGAGTTGACTTTTACATGCATATAGGGGGGGTCCTTTCTTGAAACCTGAAGGGGACCAAAACTTACAGTTCCGCCACTGCTCTCTGGGGGGAGGGGGGGGGCGAAGATTTGCCTTTTAAAAAAAGGGGGCAAACATTTGAGGCTCTTAAAAAAAGGTCCTTGTTTTTTGTTAATATAGCCTAAGCATAACATCTATAGAAATCTCAACGACGACTAAAATTGGTAATGTCTTACAGAGCTGTCGTACTCAGTACCGCTTAATACTGCAAGTACATTACTGAGTATCGCCCGTACTCTAAGTAAAGTACTTCCAGTACTTTAAAAAATGAATACTGGTACTTGATACTTGCATTACTTACAGAAAGCAGGACTTGTACTTACTGGTTTTAGAATATCAATTACTTTAAGTACTTGTAATATACTTATAATTACTTGAAGTACATTTGTGTACTGGAAGTATTTTGTTTGGTAATTGTAAATTTAAGTAATACTTAAATTAGAAATTTTATAATACTGCAAGTAAATTACATTACTTCACAAAACTTTATACTGCAAGTATATATTTTTTACTGCAAGTCCTACCGTGCCGGACCTCTTGTGGTATCGATGGTCCATACGTAGTTGCCAACTAAATAGTTAGTTGGCTTGCCCGATTAACGCTAGTGGCATTGAGTGGTTCAACTCGGCAACGCGCGAAGATTTCTAGGGGAAGCCCCGGCTCGGATTACTGGAATTCCCAGATTTAGGAATTATCTTATGTCCATAGTTTTCGTGTATAATTAGGCAGGTGCAGAGTGCATACGCGCACTGATCTGAAGTTAGATATCAATAGTTAAATTTAGTTAAATATGGAGAACGAAAATCAAAACACGGTTATGATAAGCGACTTTGAAAAACATTTAGCGGAAGCGGATGAAACTTATGATAAACAAGATCCCTATGCCATATCTGATGACAGTCAAGATCTAGATTACAATCCGGTTATTGAAAATAAAAAAAAGAGTATTAAAGACTATTTTGGCGTTTCAAATAAAAAAAAATTAATGTTGGAAGAATCTAATGATCAGTTGACAAGCAGCTCTCCTGAAAGCATTAAAGTTTCAAAAAATCAACTTGAGTGCAGAACTGAAAAGCTTTCCGCAATAGACCTACGCATAATTGACCGAATAAAAAGCAGTCCTGTTTTGGATGGAAAGTTTTTTAAAATTATTGAACCGGTAAGTTTTCGAATGAAATAAGTTTATTTTTAAAATGATAGAGATTTATTTAGTATAAGCCTTAAAAATGCATTTAGAGGGTGTACAATATTTAATGGTGCACAGCAAAATCACAAATTTCTTATAGAAAAATATTATGATACAACCTAGTTTTAATATGTCCTAAAGTTGATAATAACATAATAACAATAACCAAAGATACCTACACAGGGTATGAAAGTTTAAAATTATGTTTGAATTTTTTAAATAAGTTTGGGTATTTAGGTTTAGTCATTTTTGGACGTTGGATTTATCTAAGCAACACAAATCAGGAGAAGTGAGAAAAAAATAAAATGGTGTATTTTGAGCGCAATAATATGTGTTTTAAAAGGCCATTACAAAAATAAATTAATAAAAAAAAACAAAATGGAGAATTGCGAACTTGTAGTATGGGGATTAAAATAAAGGGTTTTAAAATGTCATTACAAAACAAATATTGAAAAGAAATAAGGTGGCGAATTTTGGGCGCCATAATATGTGTTTCGATTATTTTTCTTCCAAATCTATATAGTGGAGTAGGAGTATCAATTATCAAAATGAAGTGTATAAAATGCCATTATAAAAAAGATATTGTTCGATTTCCGGCGCCACAATATGTGTTTTACTTTTTTTTTAATCTATCCAGTTAGGTATCAAATTGAACGGTTTTAAACAGCCATTACAGAGAAAATATAAAAAAACAAAATGGCAGATTTTGGGCGCCATAATATGCAGTCGCCGTATTTTTTTTTAAACTTGCCTTATAAAAATATAGCCAGTTTAGTGCAAAACTCTAAATAAAAAAATATTCATCATTATTTAAAATTTACAGAAATACAGCATTTTATGGTAAATGTAAATGCTGTATCATCCACCAAAAGTATGACATGTTGAACGTATAATATACAGTGTGGTCGTAAATAGTCCCCCCCCCTTCCTATTTTTTGAATGGTTCAAAATTTTTCATTGAAATTTGGACCTAAGGTTTAAGAGAGCCTTTACTACTATTTAACCAATAAAAACAAATTATAACTGTCAAAATGACAGCTGGGCGCCATTTTGAAAGAAAAATTTAAATGGAAAGGGTGGTCGGGTGATACCTTATTTGAAAGGTCTTTCCATTTTTTTTCATCCCCAAAGTTTGAAGTCTCCGTCAGTTCTACATAGAATATTAGCGTAACGGCCGCTACGTGGCGGGAGTGGGAGGGGTAAGTTTTCTAAACAAAATGGCGTCTATTCAAAATTTAAAATTTTGTCGCTTTAAACTCTTGAAAACATCATTTTTTAAAATTTTAATTGCACATAAGCCTTAAAATACGTTTTACTACTTTTTAATTTCCAAAAATAATTTATTAAATAGCAGCTAGGCGCCATTTAAAAAAAAAATAAATATTAAGTGAAGTTCATTTACATTTTTTTTTCAATATACTTTCTAGCTTTTAATTAGTAAATTATTTTGATGAAAGAAAGAGTAATAAAACGTATTTTAAGGCAAGCCGCAATTAAAATAGTAAAAAATGATGTTTTCAAGAGTTTAAAGCGACAAAATTTTAAAAATTTGAATGGACGCCATTTTGTTTAGAAAACTGACAGAGACTACAAATTGTTTGGATGAAAAAATGGTGCCCAGCTCACCCAGCTGTCATATTGACAGTTAACAGTTATAATTTGTTTTTATAGGTTAAATAGTAGTAAAGGCTCTCTTAAACCTTAGGACCAAATTTCAACAAAAATTTTTGAACCATTCAAAAAATATTTGCTTTCAGTAAATGGATTATTTTGAGGAATATTTTAAGTACTGTATTTAGCAGAAAAGGCTGTATTTCTGTAACTTCTAAATAATATCAATGCATTTTTTTTAGGTAAATTTGGCGTCAAACTGAAACTAGCTATATTTGTGTGGTTTTACTTTAATTTTTAGTACCTATAATAGTATAGTATAGTATAATAATAGTATATATTTTTTTAAACGAGTGACGAGTCCTGTTTTAAATAATTGAATTCTGTTAAAAAGAGCTGTCAAGGATATTTCTAGTCATAGTCAACATATCAAAAAATTAAATAAAAGAAAAAGACACAAAGCCTCGATAGTCTTTTGCTTTTATTTAATTAAAAACCAGGTCTCTTTGAGAAAATGAACGTTTTCTTCCAATATCAAAATATATTAAAATCGGCTCATAAATATTTTTTTAACGGTTAAAATGTTGTCCAATTTAAATTAGATTTACTAACTTACTATATAAAAATTGTTGGTGTAAGAAGTTAACTAAAATCGGATTTTTAGTTATTATATCTGCGTCTTATTTTTTTTAGGTAACTGATGTTCATCACATACAGGCACAATGTCAGCTTTGTATTCCAACAATATGTAACATTAAGGGATCATTGGAAATATCAACAAATTTTTTAAAACATATAAAAAAGAAGCATTTAGAGCATTTCCCTAAGTATTTAGAGTATAAACAAATAAAACGAGATGATCTTAAGAGAAAAAGAGATGTAGTAGATAATACAGCTATTTTATTAAATGAAGTAGAAGAACAACCCAAGAAAAAAGTTGTTAAATTAAGGCAAAGCAAATTGAGCGTATGCTCAACTTCAAATTATGTTGTGAATCAAAAAACCTTTGACGATCGAGTTATTAAGTACATAATTGATTCGATGTCTCCTATATCGACTTTATCCCATCCAAGTTTTATAAATATGTTTAATGGGTTTGGTGTTAACGTAATTCACAGGACTACAGCTGTCGGAAGAATTCATACAATGTTTAATAGAACAGTCGAAAACTTGAAAAAGGCTTTAAGCAAGGTAGAATATGTTTGCACGACAGCAGATATATGGTCAACAAAAAAGAGGAGTTTCATGGGAGTAACAGGTCATTGGTTGGATAATGAACTGAATAGGCACTCAGTAGCTTTAGCATGTAAACGGTTTGCGGGCATTCATTCATTTGATAAAATAGCCGAAATGTTAGATGAAATACACAATAACTTTGGCCTTGATAACAAAAAGATAGTTGCAACTATTACTGATAATGGTTCCAATTTCGTAAAGGCGTTTAAGGAACATGGAATTAATTTAAATGCTACAATAATAAAAGAGAGTGCAAACTCATACCAGATTAATCCAGATGATGTCATTGCTGATGCTGATGATATATTTGAAAAGGATAAATACGACTTATGGGATCAAAATGATGATTTTCAAATTCCCGAATTTGAAGTAATTGATTCCGAAAATGTAGACACAGATAAGCCAGAAAATTCTATTCTTTTACCAAAACATTTCCGGTGTGCAAGCCACACTATTAATTTGCTCGCAACCACAGATTATAATAATGCACTGAAACAATCTCTGAGTTTAAGGTCCCGACACACCCAAGTTTTTAACAAATGCTCCAATTTATGGAACAAAGCCAGTAGGCCCAAAACAGCTGAAATAATTAAAAATATCCTTGGTGATACGTTAAGTTATCCGGGAGTAACAAGATGGAACTCTACATATAATGCAGTTGTCAAAATTTTGGCGAATCGGGACAAATTAGACATATTATGTGAAAGCCTAATGGTTCCCAAATTTAAAGATCAGGATATTGTATATCTGGAAGAATATACCAAACTAATGAAACCAATTGCAGAAACGTTAGACTTTCTACAGGGAGAGAAAAACTCATTTTACGGCAACCTTTTGCCAAGCATAGTTTCACTAAAAACTAAATTACAAAAGCTTCAGACTTCAGAAATTAAAATACTGGCTAACCCATTAGAAGCAATACTTAACGCTATATTTAAAAGGTTTCAACATATTTTTACTCTCGAAGATGTTTCAAAAGATTCAATCATAGCTGCTGTTGTTTCTCCAAGGTTTAAACTACGTTGGTTCAATGCTTCAAAAGATTTCCTTCCGCCAGATATCACCATAAAACATATTCAAGATTTAGTCAAAAAGGCGGCTAGTGATCTGTTTGGTTGTAATAATGCCATGGAACAAGTATCTGAATTGCCAAAGACAGATACATTTTTTGACTTTGAAGAAGACGAGGCTACTTCATCTTCATCTTTATTTTCCTCATCCTCATACCCAACTAACAGCTCCTCAGGATCTGATAGTTTTCCAAATCTATTCGACTTGGAATTTATTAAATTTCTGCACGATAAAAGAATAAATCTAGAAATGCTGGATGACTACCCAAATATTAAACGACTGTTTTTAAGATTTAATACTGCTTTGCCTTCTTCAGCTCCTGTTGAGCGCATGTTTTCATTTGCTGAAATTGTCAATAACTCAAGAAGACATGCATTGACAGACAATAACTTTGAAGCTTTGGTTTTACTCACATATAACCCAACCCTACATTTGTAATGTACTTATATTGGAACACAGATGAAGAAGATTATTTTTAGTTTTCTAGTATATAAGTAGATATTTATCTTTAGTTTCTTGAGATTTTATTGAAATGATACTTGTATAGGTGCAGGGTTATGAATTTATTTCAACCACTAGATAACTTTTATTTGAAGAATTAGAAAAACGTTTAAATTAGAAAACTTTTTTTTAATGCAACAACCTGTATACATATTGTTACATATACAAAATCTAAGCACATTTGTTGAATCATGTCCTATACCTAAATTTAACTGTTTCTGAAATATTGACGTTAGAAGTTTCTGAAGTTTGACATTTTGAATACTTTAACGTTCTGTAAAATCTAAACTGTGTGAATTAAGGCAAAATGGTTTGCACCTTCCGATCTTAGTTTTTAATTGTCTTTTATTTGAAATCCGGAACTAAAAAAAACAATTTTCGGTTTATCGAAAAATCCTGAAATGGATATCACCTGAAACCTGAAAGACGATTAAAAACTAAGATAGAAAAGTGCAAACCGTTTTTCCCCAATTCACACCGTTTTAGATTTTATATATATATTAAAAAAGTATTCAAAATGTCAGAAAAGAATTTAGATATATGGGACATGATTCATCAAATGTGTATGTGTAAAATAACGTGTTCCATTAAAAAAAAAATTGACAATTTTTACAGTTTTTGAGCGTCACTTGTGCTTCGGTTTTACTTAAATGTACCCTACAGCCCTATGTTTGAAATCCTTTGATGTTATCTATTAGAATATTAGTATTTGCGTTTTTGTACCACATAAAACATAAATAAAGACTATTTTTAATAGTATATATTCGATTTTCTTTATTTTCTTGAATTTGTATTAACTACTCTTCTACTTATACTTATAATATGTGTCTATTTTGGTTAAATTTCTTATCGCAACTATTAATTTAGCTATTACTTGATTTTGGATTACTGCAAGTATTTGAAAGTACTTGCAGTATAGCAAGTACTTAAAAGTACTTGCAGTATAGTTTAAGTACTTAAATTATTTTAAGTACATAATACTGGGTACTTGTACTGCTTTTTTAAATTTTAAGTAAAATACTGGTTACTGGAAGTATTTTGTTGAAATCAGTATTTACTGTACTGGATACTTGCAGTACTTTGGTGATTTACTGGGTACTCGTACTGGAAGTACTTTTATTGGGTACTTGTGACAGCTCTGAATTGTCTTATAAAATCATTTTAGCCCTCCCCCTCTAAATACGTCACTGGGGAATACATTGCCTCTGATGGCAGGGTTTCTCTCAAATTGCTCGGGTGTCTTTAATGATGATAGTTTTATCTACGAACCTATTTTGTTTTAAAAAAAATAATGAG
Source organism: Kuschelorhynchus macadamiae (assembly GCA_030620095.1). Classification (NCBI taxonomy): domain Eukaryota; kingdom Metazoa; phylum Arthropoda; class Insecta; order Coleoptera; family Curculionidae; genus Kuschelorhynchus; species Kuschelorhynchus macadamiae. The sequence continues at coordinate 639,775 of JAUTXW010004454.1, read as the reverse complement.
GGTCCATACGACATCATAAAGCTGAGGAGAACTGGTGCCCTAAATGCACAGAGGACGCAAGAAAACACTAATGATGATCAAAACCCACCAAAAAATGAAATCATTGTCAGTAGACACGTCCAGGACATACATAATGCCGGCAGTGTCGCTGGAGCCTCTACAAACAACAAGGATTCCGTACTCCGGAGTACTTAGCGGGCAAGTCCAAAGGGCTATGCTTTGAAGTGATGCACTGAGTAAGGCCGAAATCAAAGGGTAGAAAGCTCCTTGAAGTGAAGAACACCGGGATGACACTCGTTTACTCCAAGGACACCGTGGTTAAAATATATTTAAGCAAGTCTCCGCAAGTGGCGCTATTATTACGGATCGGTTTGATAATTAATTGCTCCTGAAGAACAAGGAACCGTAAGAATCTCTTCTTTTGTCTAAGAGACTTACCAATAGACATGATTTAGTTTTACTTTTTATTTTTCTTTGCTCCCAGTATACTATAAAAATTGAAATCAAATTATCGGATAATTGAAATCTCATTGATTTTACTCAAGGTGAGAAAATAAAGTGTCTTTTTGATGAAAGTCTATTTTCATTATGTGATAACGGAAATACAATAGTATTTATTATCTGATGATGGAAATGCTATTTAAATTATCTGATAATTGAAATTGTATTTCCATTATGTGAACATACATTTTAGCCAAAAAACTATGCGCCGTTTTAATTTTAATTCATGTCTGCACCCAATGTATTATAATAATCAATTTTTATGATGCAATGCAAGCTGACGAATTAATATTAAAACGGCGGGGATATTTCAATTATCAGATAATTTAAGTGAAAGGGATATTTATGTTTTCAATCATCCAAAATAAGTTTCATTTTATTAAATAAACAATGCCTTTTATTAATATACAGAAACAATACATAATGTAAAAACAGTAAATAAATATATGTTCACACCTGGCGCAAAAATTACTATTCAAGTCCTCATTAAGTAATGACGGTAAAAAGAGAAAGCTTACTTAATAAAATTAAAATAACAACTAAAATAAGAAGTTAATTTTACAGTGAATAAAAAAACACGCTAACAAAAAAAATAATTAAGGTTGTTATCGACGAACCTAAAAAAAGAGGTCTAACCAAAACGCAAGCCTATCTTCAAAACACAAGTACATACAAAATATCAAGTTTCTTTAAAAGAGCGACCATCCATTCCGTTAAGCTATGAGATTCAAAATAAAAACATAATAAAATACAAAGCCTTGTTTATACTCCGCCAAAATAAAGAAGTACAATTGAACGATCTGTGTTTAGTGAAAAGAAGACGCGTCGGATTTAAGGTTTATTTATAGCAAGAAGCTCATAAATTTAATTCCTTCTTAATTTTGGCGTCACGACACGATTGTGTGGTAGAATGACCGTTACAGCGTTAACACAATAATGTTTATATTATCACTGCAATTAAATTTGCATAGTATCTTACGAGATTTGTTTAATATTTCTGCAATGAATGTCAAAAATCCTCTTTGAAAAAAGATTGTTAACGTTATGGATTTATTTGCTCTTTGCGTCTACTCCCAGCAAATTGTATGACAAGCTTTATTTTATGCTGCCTAAAAAGCAGCGCAAAATATATAGCTTTTGCCGTTACCTTACGATAGAGCAACGGGATCACCTTAATATTAGTCCCAAGTAAACATTTGTATTGTATGGCCGCGAAATTCAAGCGCAATATCATATAGTTGGAAAATAACCGGTTATAGTTAAGATGGGCATATTCAGACGTCACTAAGCGCTCCATCAATAAAACTACTGGGATTGTCACATCTTATATTAACCGAAGCCAGTCACTACTTTCGAATATCAGCTGTGCGTTTTTCTGAACAGGAATTGCTTCCGGAAATAAAATATAAATAAAAAATTGTTGTGGTTGTGGTTTGGTTGACAGATTTGGGGAGAGACAAAGATTTTCAAGAAATATCCTTATTAATTTAGATTTTGCCATTAAAACAAGGATATAATGGGTGAAAACGAAAGGCAGCCACTGTTAGCACAAGAAAATATATCTTATAACAGGAGTCTTTCAGGTGAGTTGAATTGATTGTTGATTTTGATTTCATTTTTTTTAATGACTCATTTAATTACTAAATAAATATGTTATATTCGATATGTAAAGGCGATAACCAGGATAAAAATAAATCTTTTCGGACCATTAATTTTGTGGTACTACCCGTGTAATTAGAAATTAATCTTATCATGTATATTGTATGACCTCCTTGAAGGGAGGGGTATAAATATTAATCTTTGCTGCATTTGTTTATTTACCAAAGTTAACAAATTTACAAGAAATATGTAGTTTATATGTAACTTAAAAGCCAAAAAAGATTTTTGTTCGTCAATCTAAATGCAACAAATAATCTAAACACATTAAAAAAAAATAATGTAACTTATATTAGAAATTTATTTAAATTTTCATTATAGGTGTATTATGTTTGTATTACTTTGAACCAAGAGCTATAAATTAAACCTTGTGTATCATTAATTAGCACTATAATAGGTAGGCTTGCCGACAGTCCTAATTTAGGCGGGACTATCCTGATTTTCAACTACACGTTTCTATCAAGGCCAATTCCTATCAAGCTAATAGTTTGTACATCATTAAAGAAGAACCAGAAGGAAGAAGAAGAAAAAATTCAACAACAGTTACAGGAGACAGTAGGGGAGAGGGAGATAGTTGATCACACTTTTTGTGTTTTTTTTAAATTATGAACAGTTTAGATTTCATCTGTATTTCAATAGTTACACATTATAGCTTTCGGTATTTTAAATACTTTTTGACATGTTCTGCATATAAAAATGGCATTGATTTTAAAATTTTATAAAATTTTTAAAAACAAGAATATGCACAAGTATACTTAATCTGGGGGAAAGGGATACTTGATCACTCCAAGTTTTCCTACACATTTTCAGAAAAGAAACTTTATTTACTATATTAAACAACATTAAAACCTAAATAATTATCATTCTTTAATATTAGCCCATTTCAAAAATGTCCAAAGGCTTAAAAAACTTATAATACTAATTAATAATTTAAAAGACACACAATTTTTACATTCTATTCATTCAGAATAAAACATTAACAATCATTGTGAATGTATCTTAAAAGAAATGTGTTGTTAATATTGTAAAAAAGTTGTATTGTTCATTATAAAATTTTTTAAAATAAAAAGAGGTCAATGATATATATCGCATATCGTTAAAATCAAAGCCACTTCAACTGATCTGATACAACCTATCCCCCAAAAATCCACGATATACATGGTTACAATTGAAATTCAAAGAGATGCAAATTTAAAAGTCATCCTGTTCTCCAAGTGACTTGGACCTAGTTGAACTGGATACAACATTCATTTTTGGAATATACACGGGGATTAAACTGAAGCAACATTTAACAGATGACAAGCTAGAAATGAGGAACAAAGAAAAAATTAAATATATAACAAAGTAACATTTAAAAAATATCATAGCGTCTCAGGAAAATGATCGAAAGAAAAGTATAAGGTTAGGTAATAGTAAGATACATTTTTTCTCATCTGTTACCTTTTTTTTTTCTGTCATTCTCTCTTTGTTCAATTTTATAGAATCTAAAAAGGGTTTTTTTAATGGGATTCAAACACTAACAATATATACTGAAGTGACCTGAGTTGACTTGCATCCGATTGGTTGAATGCTCCTCATTTTAACAATATACCTGTTCTCATGGAAACTTGTACAGGTATGGGTTGCGAGGAATAGCCTCTAAGCTTATCGCTTCTTATCTGGGAAACAGAAGTCAGACAGGGTCAATCACACATGTTGGAAAAAATATTTCTCAATACTGACACAGATTCAGAGAGGGGTCCTGCACCTTTGCTCTTCTTGCTGTATGTGAATGACCTGCCTGATGTGCTGAGTAGTGGTCTGATCTGTTAGGTTGTCAATGGCATTGCTGGTCGTATTGTCAGGGCTGGGGCACTCTTGTTTGGCGGTGGTTTGTTCGGGTACAGTGGAATCAGATGACAACTGAACAGTGATAAATACTGAATACCTGTATTCGAACATAAATCAATACCAAATACAAATTCAATAAAATTTCTGGGTGTTCGTATGGATTCTAACATCAGCTGGAAACAGCACATATTAAAACTTCAATTAAAATTAAACAGTGCATGTGCCCTGATTCGAAGACTCCAAGATCCTACAGGCCATCTTTTATTGAACTGGGTGTTCTTATTATACCATGATTATATTTTATTCTACTTGTTACTTTTGTCAAGAAAAATCTTGATCTATTTTTGACAAATTGGATTGTTTATGCAGGTGATATGTTTATGGTTAACAGGAGATGAGATGAACTCCTTATTTCTCATTCTCACTCCACCTTCTTTCAGAGAGGACCCTTTTATCGAGGTATAAAAGCCTCTCAATTTTTGCGACCTGAGATAGTGATATTGACGAGATTGACAGGTTCAAAAAGGTAGTCTCTACATTTAGAATAAAAACATTAACATAAGAATATGTGAAGAAATATATAAAATCATGATAATAATGACAGCTAGTTGAAAAATAAGTTGTAGGCAGGTAGCGTCATGGTTCGGCAACTGGAGGTATCTTTACCTTCAGTGTGTTCAAGAGTATTATGGATTTTTGCATATATCAGTTTACTTATTTATTCTTTCAAGTTGTGCAGCATTTTGTTTTTATTTTCTGTTTGTTTCCTGTTATGTTACAGTAAGTGTGGTAATGCTTAATATTTACTGTCACTTAGAGACTAAAAAAAAATAGATTTGTTTGTTATCTTTGTATTAAATTTGTTGAGGATAAACAACAAAAACGCATATGTAAATATTATTGAAGATGGTTTCTTTTATGTAGATTGAAAAAAAATTTAATAGTAATAATGGACTGTTTTGTATTTGGCAACACTGTCAGGAATAACCCTTATAGAGGGTCTTTTCTTTGACAAAATGCACTTGTAGTGATCGTGCATCTTTTTTACAGTATTGACCCCAAATTGAAAATTAAATATTCTACCATGAGTCTGAATAAATAAGTTTAAGACATTCAAAGTGCTTTTCATTGGAGAACATGAGGTTTTTAGGTTTCTGCTCATAGCCATTGATAAAGACACAACTCTATTTTGTCTTCATATTTATTTTTTGGACATCAATATTATAAAATATGCCTGGAATACTCTTTCATCATATGGAATGCAGCTTATTTTTCACCCTTTAATATTATTAATTAATTTTTGAAACACGAGCCTACCTGACAAGTAAGTTTCCTTCAAGTAAGGTCTAAATCAAATACAAAAAGTAATTTATCGTTTATTGACAAATAATTTTAACTAGTAACAAATAATAGTTGAAACTAGGAAATAAAATGATTGAAGGTGAAATAGTTATTGTTTTTGCAATATATAAAATTGCTGTAGAATATAATAAACATGTAAAAAATAACTAAATACAGATTCTGAAAATATTTAGTGCCCTTTATAAAAAATCAGTTCACATTTACTTACTTATATTGGTCATTGTCTTCCTTATTACTAATTTAAGCTCGGATTTAAGTATATTTTATTTTCTTTTAATTTTTTAACATTACATTACATATAATCATCCCTCAGCCTGTTGAGTCCACTGCTGAACATAGGCCTCCATTAGACGCATCCAATTTGCTCTGTCTTGAGCTTCTCTAATCCAGTGACCGGCGACTCTCTTAATATCATCACTCCAGCGAGTTGGTGGTCTCCCTCGGCTTTTTTTGTCTGCCCTTGGTCGCCAGTTTATTATCCTTATTGTCCATCTATCATCTCTAAATCGTGCAACGAGCCCTGCCCATTTCCACTTTAGTGTCGTGATTCGTTCTATGACATCGTCAACTTTTGTTCTTTGTCTTATATCTACGTTTCTTATCCGGTCCTGCAGTTTGATGCCTAGCATTGCTCTTTCCATTTTTCTTTGGGCCACCTGTAGTTTACGGATAGTATTTTTGGTTAGTGTTAGGGTTTCTGCTCCATATGTTAGCACTGGCAAAACACATTGATTAAATACCTTCCTCTTCAGACTTATTGGTATGTCGCTGCTAAATACATCTTTTAGTTTTCCATATGCTGCCCAGCCCAGACTAATTCTTCTATTCAATTCGTGTGCCTGATTGTCTCTGTTTATCCTAATTCCGTGTCCCAGGTAATTGTATTCATTGACCTCTTCTATAATAGCGTTCTCTAATGTAATGGTTCCTCCGAGAACTAGGTTTGTCATGATCTTCGTTTTCTGCCTATTAATACAGAGCCCTACTTTTGCCCTCGCGTCATTTAGTTCTTTGATCATTGCAGCCGCTTCTTCGAAGTTATCCGTTATGAGCACAATGTCGTCGGCAAACCGTAAGTTGTTTAGTTTTTTCCCATCGATGTTAATGCCCTTTTCTTCCCAATTGAGTTTTTTAAAGGCATACTCGAGAACTGTTGTAAATAATTTGGGAGACAAGGTGTCTCGTTGTCGGACACCTCTTTCTATACGGATTCTATTACTGTCTTTGTGAAGTTTTATACTTGCTGTTGAGTTATTGTAGATGTTGTATAGTAGACGGGTATATCTATAATCGATGCAACATTGTTGGAGAGCTTCCAGGATGGACTTTATCTCAATCGTGTCGAAAGCTTTCTGGAAGTCGATAAAGGCAATCACCAGTGGTCTGTTATACTCGAGTGTCTTCTCAATAAGTAGTTTCAATGTTAGAAGGTGATCATTTGTTCCGAATCCTGTTCGGAAGCCTGCTTGTTCAACTGTCTGGTAGGAGTCTAGTTTTCTCTCCAATCTTTTGCTGATTATCTTGGTGAACAGTTTGTATATATGAGACAGCAAGCTTATTGGCCTATAATTGCCTATGTCGGTCACATCACCTTTTTTATAGATCGGCATCATTGATACGTTGTTCCATTTCTCGGGAATAGAAGCATTTAGTAAACATAAATTGAAGAGATCCCTAATTTTTCTCAGGAGAATCTCTCCACCCATTTTAATTGCCTCCATTACTATTTGGTCATCACCCGGAGCTTTGTTGTTTTTCATTTGATTCAATGCTGATTTCACTTCATCTATGGTGATTTCTGGTAGTTCTTCCGACCCTTGATTTATGACTCCAGTAGCCTTCTTTATTTGCTTTGGTGACTTTTCCATCTCTTTGCTGCTTCTATATAACGTTTCATAAAATTCCTCAACGATTTGAAGTATCTCATCTCTGTTTGTTGTTAATTGGTTATTGTTATTCTTAAGTTTTATAATCTCGTTTTTACCATTTTCAAGCTTTCTTTTCAGGACCTTCAGGCTTTTGTTATTCTTTATGGTGTTTCTGATTTGCTCGTTGTTATATCTTCTTATGTCTTTCCTGATATGTTTTGAGATGTCTTTGCTTCGTTGATTTAATATTTGAATATCATTACATATATCTACATTTAAAACTGTTCGATTGTAAAAATAAAACACGCCGCTCCGTATACAAGCTTTATTCAAAGTCAACTAACTTACTTAAATCTTAAATGGAAAAATAACAAACCAGAGTATGCAGTGTAAACTAAAAATAGATTTACAGATCAATACATTTCTCAGATATCCGGTTTCAACAACAAGGCATAATGATATATAATCGACTAGTATACCTATAAGAAAGAGTTTGGCTTTCTGCATAAAATAATAAACATAAACCATATTATTTATGAAAAACTATCAGAAAAGTTATACCATACCTCAACATTTTCTTTAGGGGGACAAGCAACTGTAAGTCCGATCGGACCTGATGAGTTGCCTCCACCATTTTATCAAGCACCAGAGGGAGGGGTCCCTATGGTAACATGTCGTGTGTGTCAGGCCATGATTGACATTTCAGGAAAAAGGGAACAACATGTGGTCAAATGTGCTCAGTGCAATGAGGCTACTGTAAGTCTTTTTTTTTTTTTTTTTTAGAGTAGAGTATTTATTTGTGTCAAATTAATCAAAACAATGATTTTACACAAGTCAAAAAAGGTACAATGTAAATTAAAAACACAGATAAACACTTTGGAATTAAGCATAGTATAACAAAGTAGGTGCTTAAAAATAGTACTAAAATAAAAATTACATATATAGTTACAGGTACAATTATTACACTACAATATTAAAAGTATACAACAAATTCACAACTAGAAATTCAGAAGCAGATGTCACACGTTCACAAAATTAAAATGTAAATATTCATTAACGTCATAAAAAGCATGTTTAATTAAAAAGTTTTTTATTTCTTTGCTAAAAGTTTTTGTAGGGAGAGCTCTAATATGTGTTGGCAGGTGGTTGAAGAATTTTGGAGCAAAGGAATTAAATGAAAATCTGCTCTTGTTTATGTGGGAATTTGATGGCACAATATTATCAGAGTTCCTGGTATTATAATTGTGTATATCAGAATGACATGAAAAGGAAATACTGGACTTTATCCAGATCAGACATTTATAAATGTAATAAGAAGGAAAGCTAAGAATTCCAAGTTTAACAAATTGATGCCTAACATCCTCTTTATAATTTAGGCCCAAGATTATCCTGATTGCTTTTCTCTGGATTGAAAACACTTTTTGAGCATGTGGGGAATGACCCCAAACAAGTATTCCATAGGACATCACGCAATAGTATGCATTTAAAGAAGTTTGCCTGTTTACAGTCTGGAAAGTTTGTCTGTTAGAAAATCAATGTAAGATTCCCATGTACATTTCTGATCCAGCCATACACCAAGGAACCTAACAGGATCATGTGCTTCCTCTAGTCTTCTCTGAGTGAAAACAAAATTAACAGTTTTTTGTTGATTTAAGCTTAACGTATTTGCCGAGAACCAATCCAGTGCCCTCGACTGTACCTGAGCCGTGACACTTTGGAGCGAAAGCAAATCAGATTGCCGACAAGTTATTGTAGTATCATCTGCGTACAACACGGCCTCGGCCCCATGGAGGCAACCCACAAAATCATTAATATAAATGACGAACAGGATAGGCCCCAGAACCGAACCCTGCGGCACCCCAGACAAGACATTGGCCTCTTTAGAAAAATTGCCATTGAAGTAGACCTTCTGTCTGCGATCGAGAAGATAGCTCTGAATTAGACGGACACTATCCTCACAAAAACCATAATACCCGAGCTTTGCTACCAGAATGTCATGGGACACACAGTCGAAAGCCTTGCTTAAATCACAAAATGTAACTCCATCAAACTCTTCAGCAATCATCGTCATCAGTGTCATGATGGCCATTTCTGTGTTTTTGTCTTTCCTAAAACCATATTGACTGGGGTTAAAAAGGTTAAAAGATTCCATATAGGAGTATATTTGTTTAGAGAGAATAATCTCAAAAATCTTGCCAAAAATCGGAACAATACTGATTGGTCTAAAATTGCCACACTTTTCCTGGGAACCACTCTTATGAACAGGAATTACTTTAGATAGTTTTGTTTTGTAGTTTAAATGACTTGAATCTTCCGGGGGTGACTATTAAATTTGCTGATGATACTTCAGCTGCAATATCTGGAAAAAATGAGGATGACACATTACTGAAAATTAGAGAAGTCTGTGAAAACATGAAAGCCGGGTGTTCTACAAACCAGTTAATTTTAAATACACAAAAAACAGTAACTGTCCATTTTCACAGGAATAATCCCAGGGTTATCTTGGATGCGGCAGCTGGTGAGGTTAAATTCTTGGGTACATTCTTAGACTCAAGATTCTCCTGGGAACCACAAATAAATCAAGTCTGCCAGTCATTAAATGGGGCATACTATGCTCTTCTGAAACTCAAACAAACAGTCCACCTGACCCACCTTAGGACTTCCTACTATGCTCTTGTCTACCCCCATCTTTCTTATAATATCTTGTTGTGGGGAAGAGCAGTGAACATTAATAGAGTATTTATCTCACAGAAGGGAGTAGTGAGGCTTATTTATGGACTCCATCCATAGGAATCATGCAGGCATACTTTTAGGGTACAAAAAATATTAACGTTGACATCAATATATATACTAAAGTGTGCTGTGCATGTCTATGAGAACAAGACAAAATTTACACAAAACGGTGATTTTCATTCATATTCCACAAGAACCAGAGAAGGATTGGCTGTGCCAAATCATCGTACGGCCCATTTTGAAAGATCTCCACACTATGCCTGTATCCAGATATACAACCGAGACTACCCCACAAACTGATAGAAGCACCAACTGCTGGTAGATTTAAAACACTTTTAAAACAATTTTTATATGAATCTTGCTTCTACAACTTTAACGAGTTCCTCAATTTTCAAACAAGTCCACGACTGTGAAGTTCTGACGTTTTTTCATGTAGAATGCTCTAGTAATAAGTTTATGTAAATTTTAACTATTACTTGTAATATGTAATCTTTGTTATAGCTTGTATCTTTGCTTGTTTTGACCTGTGTATGTCATGTAATGTGATTTATAAAGATTAATAAAATGAATTTAATTGAATTGAATTTAGGTTCTCTGGAAACGTTTTAGTTTGCAGACATATATTAAATAGACTGGTTAATGGCAAAATCAGTAAGTTTTTTAAATGTTTAACAATTGAGACAGTCATATCAAAAATATCATGACTGTTGCCATTTTTTAAGCAATTTTGCATCTCGAACATTATTTGGCGTAACAGGAGAAAACATAAATGTACTAGTACATGTTTTGTACAACAAAGTATAGGGCTCTGTTTTTGATGATATATTTTGAACTATAAGATTTGGTTGTTGAATAAAAAAGTTATTTAACTGATCTGCGTTCAGAGCGCTGTTTGCTATTTGGTTTCTTTTTTGGGGACGGTTTTTATTTATAATATTCCACATGGCCTTCGACTTATTTTTGCTCGAGTCAATATAGTGGTTATTAGCTTCTTTTTCGCTTTCACTGATTTTAGTCCTATAGAATTTTCTGAATTCATAGTATTGAAATTTATTTTCCTCTGACGGTCTTAATTTGTACAAGTCATGTAAAAGATATAAGGTTTCACGGTAATGTTTAAGTATATCATTAAACCAGGACACCTTGAAGTCTCTATTTAGATCTACTTTAATAATTCTAGAGGGAAAGGCAACTTTTATAGCGTTGGTAATTAAATCCATGAACATTTGCCATTTTACGTTTACATGTATGTATTCCTTTATGAATCCAAAATTCATATTTTCAACAAGATTGTATTAACATGTTTAAAAAAATGTTTTTAACTTCATAATTATTGAGAAATCAATGTACCCACCTATTTGTTTTTTAACTTTTAGCCAATTAGAAATGCTCCACCTGGTAAGAAATATGTCAGGTGTCCATGCAATTGTCTTCTCATTTGCAAAAGCTCTTCACAGAGAATCGCTTGCCCTCGACCCAATTGCAAGCGTATTATCAACTTGGCACCCAGTCCAGTAACGCCCCCTGTACCATCGATGCCTGGTATGTGCCGAGTTATTTGTGGGCATTGTCAAGACACATTTTTAGTAAGTAATTTATGATTTAAGTTGTAATATATAGAGTTCCTTAATTTTGTCAATTTATCGTCCCAACTCAAAGTTAGGTGTAAAAATAATGAATTCTCCAATATACTTCATATATATATATTTAAAAAGTAATGAAGAGAAACACAAACTCTTGTGCTTGTCCTCTACTCCATACTATTCCAGTTTGATCAGAAGCCTGATATTGTAATTTTTAAAAACATACACTATAAATTGTCGTTTGATAAAGTAGAAATCAAAGAAGTTTGGGCCACACGCGTCACGATAACGTGGCCTTTATCGTTGCGGTGGGCGGTGTTCGGTGAATTGACCAATATTCCAGTGGCGTAGTTGATTATAACATACTACATCCATACTACTGCGATTTTTTATATTTTTGTAATATTTAGATAGATAACACTGGGCAACAAAAAAAATTTTTGTTGTAACACAAATCAGAATAGCACAATCTAATAGAATTGACCTATCTAAATACAAAAATGACAAATAAAAAGTTGTAGCACATAGGGTTTTCTTGTTAGAGTTGTAGAACCATATCGAATGTTACGATACTTAATATCTATAAAAAAAAATGATTTCAGAAAATTCTTAACCCTGTTTATTGACTATGTTTACAGTTTTCGCCTATTAAAGATACCATACGTCTAAGAGAAAAGCAAACGAGAAAAATATTAACTTAACTTATTAAACTATTAACTAATTAAATTTTATTTTTTCCATTTATGAGGTGTCCTATCTTCTCTCTTCAAAAACAGACAGTAGTTACCCATCATGGCTGGATCCCGTCGTCCTTGGTACCGAATTTCCATTGTTCTGATATATTGTTGAAAACTTTCACCCTGCTCATCACTAATAGCTCCAAATTTTTAGGAAAAAATGACAGATGGGAATGGAGGAAGTGAATTTTTAATGACATTCTGGCACCAAGCGCTTTATATTCATCTAAGAGTTCATTAACTGATTGTTCATAATTTTCATCCATATTGTTGCCTAAAAATCCTCTTACTACATTAACAAATAAATTCCATGCTCTAAGTTCCTGCCTGGTAAGCTTTTCTGTAAAATTGACAATGTCCAGCAATTTTCTGATTTGTGGCCCAATAAAAATGCCTTCTTTTAATTTGGCATCACTTAACTGGGGAAAGACTTGTCTTAAGTATTTAAATCCATCACCATCTTTATTCAAAGCCTTCACAAAGTTTTTTATCAGTCCAAGTTTAATGTGAAGAGGAGGCATTGGACATTTTTGGGATCAACAAGAGGTATACATCTAACATTTTGAGATCCCGGTTGAAATTCGCTTCTTTCTGGCCAAATTTTTGTTACATAATGCTGATTTTTTGCACAACTGTCCCATAAACACAAAGAAAACAGCAATATTTTCTAAATCCCCCCTGAAGTCCCACTAAAATCGCTATAACTTTTAAGTCCCCACATATGTGTTATTTATACTTATTGTAGTTTATTTTATCCAACATCGTGCACATATTTTCATAATTTTCTTTCATTGCAACTGAATGGGCAACTGGTATAGAGGGTTTTAAATTTCCATTATGCAATAACACAGCTTTTAAGCTATATTTAGATGAGTTTATAAATAAGCTCCACTCACGGGGAGAATGTTCAATATCAAGTTCGTGCATTAAACTGTCTATATCAGTAATTTTCCATACTGTAGAATTCAGAAAACATAGCATTTCTTTTTCTGAAATTCATAATTTTTGTTTGTTTGGCCAATATATAGGTTCCATTCCTTAAGACGGGAACCCAGAAGTTCTGCCTGTTGCTTGAATAACCCCAAATCACTAAATGAACAGTGAACACAAGAATGTTCACTTAAAAAAAGGTGAAATTTTAATATCTTTTGATGTAAGCTCATTGTTTCCTAGTGTACCCATACTACTAGCTTTAGAGTACCTAAAGGAACTACTTGAAATCAATAATTTGAAGAAAGAAATTATTGATGACTATTTACTTCTTACACAATTATGTATGAATCAAAATTTTTTTCAGTTCAACAATAAATATTATAAACAACTTGAGGGAACTGCGATGGGCAATTGCTTATCTCCGTTCCTTGCAAATTTGTTTATGGATAGATTAGAAACCCAGTTCAAAAAAGAACTTAAGTATTTCTCAAGGTTGTGGTATTGATACGTAGACGATATATTTGCTATTTTTGATACTAAAACAGAAAATTTGGACACTTTCTTAGAAACATTAAACAATAAATATCCTTCTATTAATTTTACGTACGAAAATGAGAACAATGGGCAATTGCCTTTTCTCGACACGTTAGTTATTAGAAATAATGATAAATTAGAATTTGATATTTATAGGAAATCTACTAATACCGATAGGTATATAACATCCGACTCATTACATTGCCGTCAACACAAAATGGCAGCATTTCATTTCTTAACTCACAGATTAGTCAATTTTCCATTAAGTAAAGAATGTTTTAACAATGAAATGATGATGATGCTAACTTGGTTAGCGAAACGCGCGCCCAGAACGTGACAAGTTGTGGTGTAGTGTGGTTAGAACTCTTGTATTTTGATCTATCGTCCACCACAGGTTCCAGTGTTAGGACTTAACCAGTCTAGGTAATTTTTCCGTTGTAAAATGGACCGATTTTAGCCGCCCCAAAATAAAATTGTTTACCTGCCAATATAAAAGTTTCTAATTAGACTTAAAAAATAATATGTATTAGAGCATTGTGAAAATAATGAGCTGGCCTGTGTTAGAAAAATCTTGCCGACCAATGTAATTTAATAATAACCTGAGAGCCAGTTGACCTTAAACACCTTGAACTTAAATAGTTTTTCAAAGTTTGTAACTCAAAAACTAAGGGATTGCTTAAATTTTGATAGGTTTATGATATATGAATATCCAAAATTTAATACATTTAAGTGCAATAATTGGTTTATATTCGATCTATGGATAATTAATTCTGACCCTTTAATGTCAGCAGTTTCTTTTCCACCATGAAGAAATTATAGACTATCTTCGGAATAGTCTTAATCTGGCTTGGAGTGACATAATCTAGTTTCCATTTCTTTAATTTTCGACATTTTTCTGGGGGGAAAAGAGGTGATTGGCCCTTGCCATTCATTTTTCATAGATACTTTTGAAATTTTCTGGTAGGTACCCCTTGACACGCCTGTGGAAGCTAATACTCTTTACCTAAAATAGATGCTCCTCCCTTCACTTTAATCCTTTGATGATCTGAAATTAAATCTGAATGTTGTTACCAGCAGCGTTAATGAGCTTAAAACTACTTTTACCTCACTGGATAAATCTAGCACCACTGCAAGTGAAAACCTTTCAGATGTTAAAAAGACTACTATGGCATCTGCTGTCTACAATAAAAAGCTAAATGAGCTGGAACAAAGTAATAAAAACTTGCATACTAAGCTACTCAAACTTGAAAATAAGCTTCAGCTACTTACAGCAACATTAAATTCTATTACAACTACATCAAACTTAGGACCTCCGCAAATCTCTTCTCAGACCCAACCTACCATTCAAAATGTACCCATGTCCACGAAGCATGGACCTAGGAGCTCTTATTCATCTAATGGTCTTCAACCCGCTGGTCAACAAAGATCCCAACGACTAGTCAACAACAACAACATGGAGCGCACATCAATGTCTAATCCAGTAGGAGTCTCAGAGCGCTCAAGTAACAAACCTGTAATAATCGGTACAGGTACCGACAGGGTTCTATTCTCTGCAGGCGAGAGGCGTCAGTGACTGTATCTAGGTCGATGTGATCCAGATACAACTGAGAAACAGATTTCTGATTATATGGAGAATCAACTATCCATTTCTGATGTCAAATGTTTAGTATTGGACAAAAATGATGATGTGGTTTCATTTAAAATTGGAGTTAAAGAATCACTTTTGAAGGGCCTGCTTGATCCTAACCTCTGGCCGGCAGGCATTGCTGTTAAGGAGTTTCTACACCAAATTTTCAGAGGCGGGACAGGGACGATCGGTCTCATTAGATCATGCCACCATCCTGTACCAAAATGCAAGAGGCTTAAAAACCAAACTTAAACATACTTTTTGTGCTGTTCGTGCTGAAAATTACTCAGTAATTGCACTCACGGAAACCTGGCTCTCGTTATAAGGTTTATCGTACTGATAGGAGCAGTCAAAACAGTACTAAGAGCCGTGAAGGTGGGGTTCTTCTGGCAGTACATAATTGCGTTAAATCTCATCGCCTGGCAATTGTTGAAGCATCAGTGGAAGAAACGTGGGTGTCAGTGACATTGGGAGAGTTAGTGTACTGTATTGGTTGTGTCTACATTCCACCTGCTATGGACGTATTGCACTATGGAAACCACTTGAAGTCCATTGCTAGTGCCTGTGAAATGTTCGATAATGTGCTTGTTCTGGGCGATTATAATCTTTCTCAAATAATGTGGTCCACTAGTGAAGATTTTCCTGGTTTGTTACCTGGTAATGTTACGGCAACAAGAGAAATCTTATTATGCGATAATACTGCTTCTCTTGGCCTATCTCAATACAATGGGGTAACTAATGATCACAATTCAATCCTGGATTTATGTTTTGCCAACTTTGAGCCTGATTCAATTATAAAATCTGATGGTTTGGTACAATGTGATCCTTATCATCCAGCTTTAGAGTTATACATACCAGTGAATAAAACTAACTATCTAGAACCTCTGAATTATTTTTCTTATAACTTTAAAAACGCTAATTTCGATTTAATTAATGAATATTTTCTTTCGGTAGATTGGCAATCAATTATGTCAGAGGATCTAGATGTTACTGTCAATAAATTTTATTCTGTACTTTTCGACTCCTTTAATATGTTTGTACCCATGAACGCACATCATTCTAGTGAGAAATTTCCTATTTGGTTTCCTTACGAATTGAAAAAACTAATCTATCAAAAGAAAATTGCTCACAAACCATACAAACAGTCAAACAGTGAAGTTGATTACAATGTATTTAATACACTTCGAAGGAAATGCAAAAACCTAACGAAGGAATGGTACAATTTGTACATAAGTAATACTGAAAGTGCCATAAGCAGTAATGTAAAAATTTTCTGAAATTTCGTTCATTCCCAGTCTAATCAGGGCACTATTCCTAAGGAAATGTTTCTAGCCACTGAAAAATCATCTAATGGTATTGACATAGCTAATCTATTTGGTAAATATTTTTCCTCTGTTTATAACCCCCAGAGAAATTCTAACGTCAGTACATTTTTTGATCGATTTGAAAATGTTTCTAACATTGCTATAGACCCAACTGATATTGAGAAAACTTTAACACAAGTGGACATCAACAAGTCTGCAGGTCTTGATGGTGTTCCTAACAGAGTCCTAAAATTTTGTTCTAACACCTTATATCTCCCCCTATTTTACATTTTCAACAAATCCCTAACTTCTGGAGTTTTTCCAGAGACATGGAAGCTTTCTTATGTTTGTCCGATTCACAAATACGGCAGTAAGAATGACGTAACAAGTTACAGACCAATCAGCATTCTGTTGGCAATCCCTAAATTGTTTGAACAGTGTGTTGAAAAAATTATGTCGAATATATTTCATCAGATTGTGATCAGTCAACAGCATGGGTTCACAGCCGGTAGGTCTGTTGACACAAATCTGTTTCTCTTTACAAATTTTATAAATTCATCATTTGAAAGCAGTGCAGAAACTCATGCAATATATACTGACTTCAGTAAAGCCTTCGATAAAGTAAACCACAACATCCTTCTTTCAAAGCTCTCTAGTTATGGTGTTTCTGGATCTTTACTTTCATGGATGAAATCTTACCTTACTAACAGAATGCAGCAAGTCAAGATGGATGGCTATCTATCTTCATGTTTCCATGCATCTTCCGGGGTACCTCAAGGCTCTCACTTGGGTCCCCTTCTTTTTAGCTTATTTATCAACGACTTAGGATCCTTGCTCTCCTCAAGTTTTCTGCTTTTCGCTGATGACATGAAATTGTATCGTCGGGTGACGTCCACTCACGACATGATTATTCTACAAAATGATCTTAATATTGTATATGATTGGTGTCAGCTTAATGACAGGTCCCTCAACATTAACAAGTGTTGTTATATAAGATTCGGTAGACTCATCGATAAAGATCCTTTTCAGTATTACTTAAATAATGTCCCTTTATCTGAAGTTTCTGTTATAAAAGACCTTGGCGTATATTTAGATACTCGGTTAATGTAACTGAACATTTTGAAGTGGTCATTGGTAGGGCTAATAAAATGTTGGGCTTTATTAAGAGAGCTACTACTTTACAAGTATATGCGCTATCAAAATTCTGTATACATCACTAGTCAGATCCGTTCTTGAGTCTTCATGCATAGTTTGGTCACCTTACTATCAGACCCACATCAATAGGCTCGAGAAAGTGCAACATAAGTTTATAAAATTTGCAAGGTACAAACTTTTCCAGAGTGGTGTGTGTCTCAGTGATGACCAAACTATGACTTAGACTTAACTACTCTAGTTCGTAGAAGGGAATACTTTGATGTCTGTTTTGCCTTCAATATCTTTAACTACCACATAAAAAGCTCAGAATGTCTTCAGTGTTTTTATTTACACATTCCAAATTACCGGACACGAAGTAAGTCTCTTCTGCACATTCCATATTGCCAAACTTGGTACTTATTATTTAGTCCAGTTAATAGAATATCTGCTAATGTCAATAAATTCTATTAAGGTCTTGACTTCTTTAATTTATCGCAAGATAGATTCAAGTCTCAAGCTAAACGAATTATCTTAGGTTAGGTTAGGTTAGGTCTGTAATCTCTGTATAAACTTCAAATGTATTTTTATATGTAAATAAATAAATAAATAAAATACGTCTAGGTTTAGAAAAACTAAAAATGTGATGTTTGTTTGGTATTAATGTAAATAAGCCTATTTACGAAAAAAAAAATTATTTTTAACCCTCTTTTTCCACCCACATTTTTGGTAAGAAACCCTAAAAATAACCTTTCCAGTCTGAAAAGGTTAAATTCTGCAAGCAGTTTGCTGTTCTTTAATTGACATCATATATTTAAAAAAACTGAAATAATCTAACATACCTGTGGTTTTTGAAAGGGGCTTACTATGCCCTTTTGCAGCTTTTTTTTTTCATGAAATTCCATTTCCATTCCACACATTGCTCATAATTTCACGACTTTGACTATGTAAAACACTACCTTTTCCGAGTTTTTTAGGCGACATAACTTAAAAAGTAGCTTTTTTTCTAAGTGCACTGAATACAATGCAATGAAACCACAGACCATCAACTATAATCTCAATCTCAATATTCACAAGCCAGGACACGAAACGCTCGCGATCTTTAGAAAAAATGGAATAATAAACTATTAGACAACACGGAATAATAATGATAATATATCCCTCGATATATCCTTACGGATGTGCAATCGCTGAATTCTTTTGCAGTTCAGTGAGAGACATATAGCCCGGCCACTGCATTGCCAACTCACTGAAGGCCGTCATTTGCAGGATGAAATAAATTTAAACGAGCAGTGCACGCCTTTGACGCTGCTTTGGCAAAATTGTAGAGAGCATGTAATAATCGCGGTCTTAGTTTAGTGTGAGCGTCACGGCTCAAACTTCTATGATTTTATCTTTACCTTTATCTTTAACTAAAATGGCAGATAAAATTGACAAAAACCTTGCCATAAGGCATAATGTGTTAGAAGGGGACACACACAAATTTAATGCCAATAGGAATCCACTGTCTCTTAAGGCAGGGTTTTTGTATTATGATCAGTAAGCAAAGGCCCAATTAATGAAACAATAGTAGTTCATGCTCATTTTATTTATTTATTCAATAAGTACATAACAGGACTTTGCCCAAATAGCACATTCAAGGAGAAACAATATAAATTAAAAAAAAAAAAAAATTACATCACTAATGAAAGATACAAATACAGTCAAATAACAATAACAATATGAAACAATGCTAATAGACTAAATTGACATAACAAAACATGGTACAAATACATGAAAAGCGAGTCTAAAAATAAAATTTGGTTACACATCATAATCTTTGAATATTAGCCTAATCTTGTTCTTGAAACATAATGGAGAACAATCAATGTCAAAGTTTGAAGGAATGAACCGATTAAAAAACTCCATCATTCGGTTGATACAACTGTATTTGCCCAGGTCTGTACGACCTTGCCGCAGCTGGAACATTTCCAATTGCCTGGTTGCTCGCATTGGAACCCTAAAGTTGATTAGCGTCAACAAGTCTGCACAATCTGTGTGACTATTGATGATCTTATGTCCAAAAGACAATGAGTGCATTATCCTACGAACCTCCAAACTATCGAGCCCCAGCATGTTTATGCGTTGATTATAAGTTAGCACTGTTTTGTCGATATTCAACTTGTACAAAAGAAAATTTGCAAACTTAGACTGGACCCGCTCAATTCTCTTAATGTGGACTTTATAGAAGGGTGACCATACCACACTGCAGTAATCCAAATGGCTCCTCGCAAGTGAGAGATAGATTGATTTCAGTGTCTCAATATTCCGGAACTCCCAACACTGCCTCAT
This sequence comes from Kuschelorhynchus macadamiae, assembly GCA_030620095.1. Classification (NCBI taxonomy): domain Eukaryota; kingdom Metazoa; phylum Arthropoda; class Insecta; order Coleoptera; family Curculionidae; genus Kuschelorhynchus; species Kuschelorhynchus macadamiae. Next base: position 619,645 of record JAUTXW010004454.1, on the reverse strand, counting down.
GATGAAACCTGTCATTTTATATGCTTTAGCTATGACATTGTCGATATGGTTGATGAAGCGTAACTCACCGTCAAAAAGAACGCCAAGGTCATTAATCAGGCCTACCCGAGGAAGGATGGTGCTGTCAATGGAATATCCATAGTGAAGGAGTTGTTTCTTACGGGAAAATGAGATCACTTTACATTTAGAACTATTCAAGGACATTCCGTTTTCTGAACACCAGGCAAATAAGCCATTAATCTCTTCCTGAACAAGGCTGCAATCGTCCATGCACACAACTCTCTGGAAAATTTTAAGATCATCGGCATATAGAAGGTACCTGCAATGCTTGAAGATTGAGGAAAGGTCGTTGATAAACACCAAAAACAGTACCGGCCCAAGATGAGACCCCTGAGGAACACCCGAGTATGCGTGGATTTCGCTCGATAGACAGTTGTTGAATTTCACAAATTGAGTCCGTTGACTGAGATAGCTACCAATCCAAGAGAGTAGAGGATCACCCACACCATAGTGCTCTAGCTTCTTCAGCAAAATAGAATGATCTACACTATCAAATGCCTTACGAAAATCAAAATAGATTTTATTCCTTTCCAATAGTCATTTGTTTATATTTTGTAGCAAATTCTGGGAGTTTAGATAAAACTATAAAATTTCTTTTTTCTATCTTTTAAAATAAAGTTTGTAAGCTTTTAAAAAATTGGTGTCATTATGAGGCAAAAAATCATTATTTAAGTTTAAAATACAAGAAAACCATATCATTTTCTGAAAAACACTGATGTATTAGAAGCTATCCTAATCTCGGTCAGTTTTTGCTATAAAACATTTTACTAAAGTATTACAATGACTTTCGTTGGTTTTAAAGGATAATAAAAGGTCTTATTTTTCACATTGTGAACATTTCGTTTTTTATTTAAGATCTTCATCAGGGCTAGTGCAATTATATAGGCCACAAACACAAATTTTTAGGCCAGCACATTTAACATTTATTTTGTTCATTAGACATAAACATTCAACCACTCAAGTTACACCTTAACAATCATCTGAATCTAAAAGAAAATTCAGGTGTTGGGGGTGTAATTTGTGTGGTTGAATGTTTATGTCCTATGAACAAAATACATGCTATATGTGCTGTCCTAAAAATGTGTATTTGTAGCCTATATAATTGCTATTTTCACTAGCCCTGAGGAAGATCTTAAATAAATATCGAAACTTTGACGTTGTGAAAAATAAGACCTTTTATTATCCTTAAAAACCAGCGAAACTTCTTCTACAACAATTAAGTTAAAAGATACGAATTCTGTAAAGAAACTACTGAACTGGAAATCTGAATAATTTTGTTCTTGCAATAATATCCTTTGACAGAAATTTACAGAGTGATGTTAATTAAGTATATAATCTGATGGTTTCTCTTTCTAAACTTCGAGACGAGAGTCGATATTCTTCACTCGTCTCGAATATCGACATTGAATGGAAACGAGATGAGATGCAAGTTTTGTCTCTTTTCGTGGTATCGCTAATGTTTACCTTAATGACTTGACAATATTGTCATATTGGCTTTATTTATATGATATGAAGCATATTTGGTATTTTAAAAGTATCATTCACATTATTCTAGAGACATCCTTATCATTTTAATTACACTTTTTTTATTAGCAAAATGACTAAAATAATAGATACATTCGCTGTATACTTTTTTGATGTTTGGTTTTCTTTTCAATTGATTTAACATTTGCCACATAATGCAATTAATTCATGGGCGCCAACAGAATCATTTCCAAGGGGGGGATAACAATTTTCAGATACAGGAGTGTGGTGTGCCTTTAGTATGTAGGTTCAGCAATTAGAGCACATTTTCTACAATACATCTGGGGGAGCAAGTGCCTCCCCTTTAGTAGAACTTAAACTTCAAAACCACAATAATACAAAACTTTGAATATGATTGTGATTTGAATTTTATGTGCCAACAAGCAGCCTATTTAGTGACACTATGCATATTTGCAACTTACAACTCTACCCATTTAAGAAATCTTTCTAAAGGGGTTTGTTTTGTATATATATTGCAAAGGAATTATGAATTTTTTGAGCAAATTTTGACAAAATAATAAACATGTAAAATACTTTCATATATGTTTTTTTTTTAGTTCAATACCTTAAATAACGCACTAGCCCGGTGTCCAAATTGCCATAAAGTGTCTTCAGTAGGCCCTGATTATTCACGTGGGCGTGGCAATATTTTCTTCATCTTGACAGTAATTTGTTTATCAATCGGGATTGGAGTGACGGTTGGCACTTACACATATGCCAAGAAAAATGGAGGAATTTATGTTGCTTACGTAGGAGCTTTTATTCTAGCTGCCATCTTTTTACTGCGTAGTATATATTATTACTTTATGAAAGTTAGCATCATTGAGGGTCCGATGTAAGAAAAAAATTGTGGGATATCAAATACTCCAGGGTGTGAAAAATAGTTTTACTTAAACGCTTTTAAGTGTCTGGTAATTGAACATGACTAAAACTTCTTTTGGAAGCTCTAATTGTTTGGTTGCCAGATATCACCAAGACAGAAATATGTCTTTCGAAAGTAATAACTCTTGATTAACTTGAAAAATAGAAAATAGGGATTGGGGCAAAAAGGGTAAAATTAAACACAGAGTGTTGAAAGGTGGTTTGGCGAATTTGCTCTAAGTTTATTGTAGTTCTGAACATATATGTTTTTTGTCAAAAAAAAATTGTGGGTTCAATGAATGTTTTCTACATGTAGGAATGGATAACAGTTAATTTAGTTTAAACATTCAAATAATCATATAATATTAGATTAAAAACACATTTTGGATCTCCTTTTATTTTAATAAGTAAATAAAGTATCGATTTGTTTATTAAATATTAACCTTTATACTATTGAGAACTGTACAATATCTAGTGGAAGAGCTAATCTTAATGATGTCTTCAAATATACTCCCAATAACAGTATGTTATACATACAATACTATCAATCCATGTGCTGCCTTAGTTTTGAAATACCTGAATATATTGGATTTAAAAAAAATAAAGATTTTATGAGTAATATTTGTTATTTATTAACTGTTTTATACTGCAGAATTTCAAAAAAAACTTTTTTTTTAACGAGATATTGCAGTTTTTTTACAAATCCGTCTTTTAAAACACTGTCGGTAATCTGGAACTTCTTACCTGAGATACAAAAAGCCCTTAAACATGAACTTTCCTCTGGACTTAATGTCGCTAAGGTATTTTATCTATCGTTTTTTGGAAAATATACCACACATTTTACCATGAGAATCGTTTCAGTCAAAATATGTTTAACATTAAAATAATTCAATGCAAATAGCTCACTTTTAGAATGGTATTCAAAGAGAATATTTGTTGTAAACCGCGCTGAAATTAATTCTGTTTAATCACAACCTGATTAGACCAGAGATAGTTTCTTGTCTATTACACAGAGCTATAACGTTTCTATAGGGGGTTCAGATTAGTGTTTCTAGTTGAAATAGTTTTTAATATAATCCTGCCTTTTGATAAGTTTACATAGTTTGAAATGACAGAGTGTAAAATCAAATGTATATTCAATACATTGAACAACATACAGTAAATCAAGTTCACAAAGTGATAAAATCTCTTATCAGAGATAAAAGAAAGGAAGTATATAATATAAAAACGATGCAGGAAAAAATAATTGCGAGGGAAAACACGAATTACATCCTAAAACGTGCTCAATGAAGGTGCAAATAAATATAGTTTAAATTAAAAATAACGCCACTAAATCTAAAGTGTTGTTTCATGTGTGTGCTTAAAATTGTCTTATAAAACGTGCGTTTAATTTGTAAAAAGACCGTGAAATTAACTACCACTACTCACAGTCACTAGAAAAAATAAGAAGCAAAATAGACTTTGACTTAAAGGGCTTCCATGCCTTTACTTTTTAAACAACACAGAACAAATTTACGTAAACAAAACTTCTGCGACGGTTGAGGGGAGCGAGGGTTCTGTCTGACATCTATTCGCGCAGAGCCAGATGGCTTTATGATTTTTTATAATTTTTTGATATAATGCAGTTCTCGATGTACTGATCAAAAGTTCTCATAGGTTCAATACAGTTCTGTGGCTAGTTTTTAAGATAGAGGGTGTTAAAAGTTGCCCCAAATCTCATAAAATACATGGGGGGAAACAGGATTAGTTTTTTTCCAGCATCTTTAGTAGCACTACAAAAGTTTTATACGAAAATAAGTCCGATAACGCTTTGTTTCCAAGATATATTATGAATAACGTTTACAATATGACAAGAATATTGGGAATGAAGTATTTGCGGAAGTAGATTCATGAGAGGTCCTTTGCACGTTCACTGCAATATCACGTAATGTAGATTCATATTGATACTTTCAACTGTCGTAGATTTTTTCATGATATTAACCATAAATGATATAATTTATAAGTATATTTTCGAGAATTTTAAAGTTTGGATGCTAAATAATGTATCCTGCGAATCACCCTGTATATTATTTGTTTTTTTGGTAGTTACCATACAGTTGTAATTAGTGTAGGAGTTAATGTTTAATAAGTAATGTACCAACCCCTGCAATTTCTTTATTGCTTTAAAAGAATAAAGCGTATTTGAAGTGTATCCCTGTGTTTTATATAAGTTATATTTTAAAATGTGCATTAAGATTTATCCAAATTAATAAAAATTTTTGTAACTTTTCATGTGATTAATTTTTGCCAAGAAATATATCAAAATAGTATTTCAGTGGTTTTCAAAATTGCATTACAGTTACACATCAATAAACAAGTCAATTAAGCAACATATATTGTTTGTTGGCTATCTTTGACTTTTTTAAATTCTGTTCCCGCTTGGGTTATCAACAGTCTTAGTGATTACTACCAAAGTTTTCAAGGCGAATAATAATTTTTTTCCACAGAATCTCGATAGTTTTTTTTGAGCTAGAAAATCATTGTACTAAATGAGTTATGACTTTCGAAGGCATTTTTATTATATGCTTTTATATGTAGTCAAAACATTATGCGAATTGGGCATTATTTGACAGAGATTAAATATATATTTAGTGTTATAGCTCTCTCTAAAACGCGGTTTTGAACCCAGATTGGACAATTTTGCTATGTAATATTATGCTTCACTCCCTGTGAAAAATGCAAAAAATCAATAACTAGTATATTACTTGTTAATTTATTTTTAGTATTTGATTTAACTATTATGTGATTTATAAGGAATAAATGTATATTTTAATTTTTATTGTTTTGTATAATGGTCTTTAATATAATATATATACTACTATAATAGAGGACCCTCATATTTTTCCTGGAATTTTTTTGAGTATTGAGAAATGATTTTCCGTGATATTGTGTATTCGTTATTGTAACATAGCTGATTAAAAACATTCCTAAAAAGTCTATATATTGTAGAAGATTAAAAGGTGAAATATTAGATATTTTGTTTTATTGTTTTAATTCAAATATGTTCCAGAAAAAATATATTTTCCTATGTGAACAGTCAAATGTAAGCGAATATAGTATATAGATATATAGAAAATTCTTAGTCGAGTCTTGTAAGGTAATTTTTATTATGCTAAGCGACAGTCAATAAATATTTTAAAAAGTTGTGATAATTGAAAAATCTATTAGTTTTTTTAGCCTTTTTTAACGAAATGAAATGAACGTGCTTTCTATTTCAACATTTGGGCGGAAAAAACATACACAACATTTGTCTACCAACAAAACGTGTTAGAGACCGTTTTTTCAATATTAAAATCTTATTGAGAGTAAGAAGTCTTGGGGATTAGACCGCGTTAAAATAGAATCACTCTGACGTTTCACCTTCGATTTCACCACGAATCTTCAGGGTTCATTACTGCAAAATTTATAGTCCACCTGTGTTCACCGGTGCCCTGGTGTAACGGTCTGAATGTAGGCTGAATCCCAGATCTCCATTAAAATTCTTAGGAAGCTTATACATTTCAATAGATTCTATAGTTTTCCGTTTATAGAATCTCGAAACCAATGCAAGGACTGGTTTCTTTTACATTTATGACATGTCCAGTGAAATGTTGGTGTCCAGTTACAGCAGATTGTACAGGGTGGGCAAATAAGCAAGATAAGCCTCATTGTAAAAACTTGCGGTAAAAATATGTAACCAAAGTGGCCATGAGAAAATTCTGAAAATAATTTTTAAGCTTCTAAGATGGGTGCAATTACTATCCTTGTTTTCTCGAAATTTCACCTGCTCAAAACTAAGATAAAACCCAAGTCTTTTTTGTTATTAACTTTTTCTTCTGTCTCTGAAATTAAAGTGATGGGGGTGTTTAAATATTTTTCCAAATAAATCTCTATAAACCGGTAAGAGCTCAACGGATTTGAATAAACAGTATCGCTGAAAAAAGCATTCCTTGAGGATCCAAAGTTATCTAACTAATTGCATTTTGGATTTGGGATCTTGCCACTTGTTTTTGATAATATAATAGAATTTACAAATGTTCTAAAAAAAATTAAATGTATCGATATAGTTTTTTTTAATTGAAAAAACAGCAAAATGAAAAATTTAACTGACTTAAGTAAAAAAAAACAGCTCAGCCTCGGAATTTTAACCTCGTTAAGATAACAAAATATATATACAACTTAAAAAAATTACTTACTTTTTGTCCTATCTCTAAGTGGTGGGGGATATTCAAATGTTTTTCCAAACAAATGTCTATGACTTGATAACACCTCAGCGAATGACAATAACTTTGGTAGCGCTGAAAAAAAAGCAAACTGTAGAAATCCAACGTTACCTAAGTTTTTGAGTTTGTGATTTGGTAACGTACCAGTAGAACAGATATTGCAAGTTTTCTAAAAAAAATGCGTAAGGTTTTTTACTCGACAATAAAGTTAAAGATAAAGTCGAGTCATGTTTGTTAAATACCTTTGGCTATATTTGTTATAAAAAAACTACAAATGTCTAAAATGAAATAAAAAATTTAATTCTTATAAATATTTGTTTTTAACTAAAGCCATTATCAAAATGACTGCTTTGGTTTAAATTCGAGAACGATCATCTTTTTGCATACTTTATGGCCCTGAAAAGGACCGATTTTCCACACATTGTTCCAATGTTTCATGGATAGAGAAAACTGCCCCTTCTAACCCTGTTGTTGGTGGAGTTTGAAAAACAATGTCTTTTACGCGTCCCCATAAATAGAAGTCGGGCGACCTGGCGGGTCAAGGAAATAAGCTTCCCCTTCTTATCCACACTCTTGAAGTCTCTTTGATATGGTTCCGAACTTTAATGGAAAAACGCGCCTGGACAACCTTTCAATTGCAAGAACATGATTTGCATAATATCCAGTGGCATATCAAACTGGCAACTGATTGATCAAAAGCTCTAAGAAGAGGTTACCAGTTAGCCCTCACTCAAAAAAGTAGGGTTTGATATTTCTGCCTCTTAAATTGCCACACTACACGTTTAGACTCCAGCATCCTTGGTGCTGCACTACTCGTACCCAGTGCGGAATTTCAGCAGACCAATAATGCATATTATGCATGTTTACCCTACCGCAGAGATGCTCAAACTTGAACTGCTGGCGATCTACCTCAATATTTTTAGACTACTTACGATCGACTCTGAGAGGCTGCAAGTATGTGTGATGCAGGGTTGTCGTACATACACCCTACCTACGTACCTACCTACTTAGGTAGGGTGTACCGTAGCATATATAGATATTAGCTTTCCGCACAATATACATTATTTTAGTCAAGGTTTGGGTTAGGTTTAGTTAGGTTCTTCTCTACAATATCAATGAAAAAACTCATAGTTATTCAAAATTGCGAGTTTATTGGTTGTTACAAAACAAAAGAGTTACATATGGTGTTAAACTTAACTAAGGAGTGACTTTGGATGTTGAAGCGTGGCACTGCATGTCCTCAGTATACTTTTCATAAGATGGTACATAACCACTGAGTGCTAATCGCAAGCATGATGACATATGATCGTCAGTTAGTCGATTGCGATATTTTGACTTAATTATCGTCATTTCAGAAAATGCAGACTCTCACAAGTAAGTTGACCCAAACATTGCTGTCAGTTGAAGTGCAATTTGCCTTAGATTCGGATATTTATTTCCAGATATAAAATACCAAAAATTTGTATTAGATGCTGTAGCTTTGAGATGTATATCTGATATAATCGGCATCAACTCATTTTCAACAGAACATGAGTTCATATTAAACTGACTTGCTATTTCAGTAGCTAATTCCTCAATGTTTTTACATGAAAAAGGATAACTCATAAATGATGCTACATTTGCCAATTTACTACAATCATAAAAACGCATTTCGAATTGTCCCAAAATATTTGATAATTCAGCCTCATACGTATCATAATTCAACTGAGGAATCTTTGCTTTCAGACGGAAAATGTTTTCAGTTGATCTATCATAAGTTGCAATTTACTTTTGAAGGCGTTTACTGCGCTAATCATCTCAATAACAGTTTTTCCTTTACCTTGAAGCTCCAAGTTAATGGAGTTTAAGTGCATTGTGATGTCAGTCAAAAATGCCAAATCAATCAGCTATTTTTCGTTTTTCAACATCTGAGTGTCATCACCTCTTTCGTCTAGAAAAGCTGTTATTTCGGGAAATAATTCTTGAAACCTTTCTAGGAATTTTCCGCGACTCAACCATCTGACGTCCGTGTGAAGAACTAAATCAGTGTGTTCAGCTGACTCCCTATCTTCCAACTGCAACTCAAAGAGCCGCCGTTGCAAGCTATGTGCACGGATGGAATTCACAATTTTTGTTGCAATGCCCATAATTTCCTCCGTGTTTAAAACTTTTGAACACAAAACTTATTGATGTATAACGCAATGGATTGAAAAAAATGAAGGGAAATCTTCATTAGCTCGACACAATGCCACAAAACCGTTTTTGTTTCTAGTCATTGCTGGTGCTCCATCGGTTGTAATGCACACTAATTTATATATCGGTAGCTTGTAGTTTTTTACAAAACTGAAGAAAACGTCGTATATATCTTCGCCACGGGTCTTCCCCTTCAGAGGAATGATTGTCAAAAATTCTTCCATAGCCAACATGTCATTGAATACCATCCGAATAAAAATACACAGCTGGGCAGTGTCTGTCATATCGGTGGATTCGTCGAACTGTAAAGAAAAGTATGTACATTCCATGATATCATTTTTTAGTTTATCTGCCATGTCCTGACTCATGACTTCAATACGCCTTGTGACAGTCGGACGAGATAACTGAAGTTCTCTAATAGCAGACATGATTTCTGTGTTATTTTTAAAATCCCCAAATAAAGTCCCACACGCTTCAATAAATGCTTCCTTCACAACCGATCCATCTTCGAATGGTTTCTTGTGTTTCGCCAATATATGAGATATTTTAAATGACGCGATCGTAGCAGATTTTGATTGTTTGGCTGACCTTGTGAACATGGTTTGTTCTTTTTTCAAACAAGATATCAAATCACGTACTTTTCGTTTTCTTAATTCACTCTGTGGCAGAAAATCCTTTTCATAGTTTTTATGAACCGTTTTATGATGCCTCTCTAAGTTACCACGCTTAGGTATTGCAACTGACGCACGACAAATAAGACAAATGCACTTATCCTTCACCATACAAAACAAAAATTCTTCCTGCCAATGGTTATTAAAATGATACGTTTTAGATTTCTTCGCTGCACTCATTTTGTACTATTTAATAATAAACTTTGTATCGACGTAGTACTGCCTTCAAGTTGCAATTCAGAATGACTTCAATTCCTGCAGGCGCAACATTTATATCAGCGTGAACGAAAGTCTCGAATGTTCCCTTCAAACGCGCCGCCCGAAATTTCTAGAAAAGTCACTATTAAAATTAGCTTCGTCGGTCCATAGAATCTGTGATAAGAAATTTCGGTTTTCCTGAATCTAACATTCAGTGACAATATTTTAATTTATGATCGAAATCTTCATTAAAGGCCTGGTACAAGACTATGTGGTAAAGATGTAGTCCAAAAAAAACGTATACCTAGATACATAATATAAAATAATACTGAACGGTGTATTAAATTTACCTGTTGTCTTTAAAATATTTCGAACAGTCGTTCGTGCTATCCCCAGGTCTAAAGATAACGCTCTAGTTCCTATATGTCTGTTAAACTATATAAGCCAAGACATTAATATTCTTCTCAGTTCTTCCATCGCGACACCTAGGACGACGAAAACTACGCTTAATCGCTATACCAAGCGTGAAAATACTCTCCTTCCGTAATGATGTCGGTCTGGTTACCGCGCCGCGTACTGTCTTTCAGCTATTGATGCATTTTAAAAACTTTGGAAATAGACCGCAATCATATCAAAGGTGCACGCTGGTTGAGGCGTATGAAAAAAATACCTAAATTCAAATTCAATAAATGAAGAACACTTAATTTATTTCAAATAACTGATTATTTTTTGATTTTTAAGCATATATCATTGTTTTAAAATTTGCATTACTTTTGGAGAAAAGAAAAAAATTTAAATAGTTTACATTTTTGATAGAAAATTAAACTTATTACATCACAAAAAAAATAGAAAATTGTCAGCTTTTCATCTAAAAAAAAAGTTAAAATCAGAAATTCAAATTTTTTTCTTAAAAACAAATTCGCTGGTTCAAAAACTATTTTGCCACAAGTTGCTCCAAATAGCTAATTAACCTAATTTGTTATGTACGATCTCCCCTTTTTATCTATATCAGATTTGGCTGCCCGTTTTTGCCCCTTTTGGTTTTATTCTTCAAAACATAGGTGCATGTAACCCGGAAAATTACGAAGATTGAGAGTTATGTTGGTAATTCAATACTAACATAACCAGTTACTAAATTTCGGATTAGGGGAGGATACTTTATCCTCTCCATCACAGTGCGGCGAATTGGATATTTAGCGGGACAAAACTTCCGCAGCAGCGTTTGTAAGTTAAATAGGAGGTAAGAATATAGTAAACGGTGTAAAATAGTAACCATAAATATTATTCTAGGATGCTTTGTCTTTTAGCTCCATAAGTAATTGGGTTTATGAATAAGGTGCGCACAGTGTTAAATCTCGCTGGAAATAAATGATAAAGACGAAGGTCGGCTTATCTTGTGCAAATACCAAACATCTTTCCTTTATTATCAACTTAATATAAACATACGTTTTTTGTTACCATAAAGGGTCAAGTATAGTATTGATAAAAGTGAAACCAGTATCAAATAAATAAGGATTAAATTATTATTAAAAGAATAATATTTTAATGATTTATTTTATGTATGTATTTTGATTATTACAATTACATTATTATTATTATTATTATTATTATTATTACAAATTATTATGGGGTGTCTAGTTATTTTGTATAAGTTTATTTGTGTTTCTTATATTTATTTAAACTTAACTAAATGTTTGTTTTTGTTTGTACTTCTATAAAAAATATATATTTACAATTTTGATTCTCTTTGTTTATTGGGTTTAATTTGTCACATTTACGCAACACCCTGTATATACTAGTATAAGATAATAAAAATGCAGAAAAGAAAATAAATATTGATGTCCGAGGATTTAACTGAAAAAAATTACCCGCCCTTTAAATGAATTTGTCCGTTATTAAATCACAACCCTGTATAATAATATGCTCCAAATTTTGTCAGCGGCGCGTTATGTTATTTAGGTTAATTTTCAATTTAAATTAGGCTACTCTATCTTTTCTTGAAGTTTGAGGCAATTATTAAATAGATAACAAAACCGGGCGGTCCTTAAAATAAAGGTTCTTAACCTTAAGCAAGCGGAAAAGTGAAATTTGTGTACGCAAATAAATTTTATGTTATTTTATTTGTTGTAATAGTTTGCCGCTTCACCTATAAAGTGCGCCAGCTAAGCGGTACGGAAAATTAATCCAGAATTCCACTTCTAATTGGGATGTGCCTAGAGTCTCCATGCACTTGCCGCTAGAAGGTTCAAGCTATTTCCAGTGACGCCTTTCAATTCGAGCATTTGTTTTCATTTCTATATAAATGCGTTGCGTTGAATTTGAATTATTATTTCGAATTAACGATGGCGAGCAAAAGAGGAAAAACAATTCGAAGCGGTGCACGTGAAGTTATTGCGAGCGTTATAGAGGCCTGTACTAGAGAAGCTGAAAATAATAGTTTGACTATTCCAATTCAAAATCAAACAGAACGCGCTGCATTTTACACTGGTGTTTCGTAAAGTAGTGTAAGAAAAATTCAAAGAGAACATAATGATGGCTCATGTCCTACTTCACCTTTAAAATCTCCTGGTAAAAAAAGACCCCGATTATCATACAAAGATAAAATTGACGATGGTGATTTTCAAGTAATTCGACGAACAATAGAGGATTTTTATGTAAACTTTAAGGAGGTTCCGACCTGCAAACCTCTACTTCGTGCGGTAAAGAACAAAATAGATTTTCCGTACGGGTATAAAACCTTAAATCGGCTTTTACGATCAAATGGTTTTGTTTGGCGCAAGTGCCAAAATAAACGAAAACTGCTCATTGAGAGACCAAATATTTTTCACTGGCGGGTGAAATATCTATCAACTGTAAGGCAATATAGGCAAGAAAGACGCAATATTGTATATCTAGACGAAGGTAGATAATGATATGACAGTGAACAAATGCTGGCAAAGTGAAAGTGTTACAGGTGTTGTTCAGAGAATCCGCTCTAGTACTCGCTTTATTATATATAGTTCATGCTGGTTCAAAAGCCGGATTTGTTCCAGGTGCTGCTTTAGTTTTTTGCTCGGGACTAACAACTGGAGACTATCATGGACAGATGAATAGAGATAATTTTGAAAAGTGGTTGCTCGAAAAGCTTCTACCTAACATTCCTCCCAAATCAGTCGTGGTAATGGATAATGCGTCTTATCATTCTCACGTAGAAGATAAAGTGCCAACTAAATACTCTACAAAAGCTCATATGATATCGTGGCTTAAATCGAACAATCTTGTATGTGATCCAACATGGAGAAAATATCAATTATATGACGTAATATCGGCCAACAAGCCTAGAGAAAAAAAGTATAAAATTGACGGTCTTTTACGTAACCTCGGTCATACACCTTTAAGGCTGCCTCCATACATGTGCGACCTCAACCCTATTGAACTTGCATGGGCAGGAGTAAAAAAATATCTTCGAGAGCGCAACACCGGTGAACTTTCAATTAAATATTTAAATAAGATAACATTAGAAGCCATTGACTCAATACCGGCTGAAAATTGGAAATAGTATGTTAAACATGTTCGTTCTATTGAAGATAAATACTGGGAAGTAGATGGCAAAATTGAAACGGTTATTGATGATTTAGTTATCACACTGGGACACAGTAGTGACGACGAAACCTCATCATTTTCAGAGGAAGACAACGATTTAGAAGGAATCGAACCATTAGAATCACAGCCAAGTTTTTTTTCATATATTTTGTAAAATTGTTCATAAAGTAGCTGTCAATACACTGCTTCAAAATAATTGATTTTCTGTTCAATACCGGTTGTCAAAAAATATCTAATCTTCCGATTAATATTTGAAAAACTACAAAACTCATATTTTTCCAAAATTATCACATCAATGTAGTTATAGTAGTGAAGATTTATCAAAATTTTAACTTTTTATTCGGGTATGCCAAAAGTGACCGTTTGTCTCCGTCCGTCGTATTACCTTGTACAGGGGGCGTCATTGTGAAGTACTATACAGGGCGTTTCCTAATTGCGTACTAATGTTAAACGGGGGTGATTCTTGGACCTTTTTTGAGAAAAAAAGTTTAATATGAACCTAAAAGTCTTAACTTTGGAGATACAGGGTTTTAAAAAAAAACATTTTTTTTTAAATCCTAATTCTGATGCTATTATTAATAAATAACTGTGTGGAAAAAAAGGCATTTTTTATTAACAATCAATTTTTGAAATTTCTACCAGTGGCGTGCATATGTAATTAACCTGGGTAAATCCGTATGCTCCTTAATGCATAGAAGACGTGTATCAAATTTCATGCAGTTGTCTACAATAGCATCAGAAATGAGATGGAAAAAAATTTTTTCTTTTTAAACTTTACCATCCCGTATCTCAAAAGTTAAGACTTTTAGGACATAAAAACACCCCTTTTAACATCAGCACGCAATTAGGAAACGCCCTGTATAGTACTTCACAATGATGGCCCCTGTATAAAGTAATGTGACAAACGACGACCCGAGTAGCCCAAAGTAGAACTGCATAAATTAAAATTTTGATAAATCTCGTTCACTGAATCTGATGCTGGCTGCCCTTGTAAAATCTGGACTTGTAAATTGTGTATCACTATACTGGGTGGTCCAATAATAGTGGACGTAGGCAGTAGCCCGGGAACCGTTAATGACAGAACTCAAGAAAAAATATATTTATAGGTAAATCGATTAAGAAAAATCCAAATTAAATCATTTTAGAATTCGAAAGTTTGCTGTTTTTGTAACACAAAGGAGATATAGTGCGGTACACGAAAGAAAACAGACAAATATTAATAAAGGTTCATTAAGCATAGTTACATGTTTTAATTATCTGAAGTGCGTATAGTCAAAAAAGAGTGCCATATTATTTAAAGAACGACGGGACACTGGTTTAAAGAGATTTCTTGGCCGACCTTCCTAAACCCATTGACTCCGCCCGGTTTTCTTTCGTGTCCCGCAATATAAAGGCTAGAACATGGGTGGATATGGAAGAAAATGTTTTCAAATATTTCTTGTGTTGTACAAAAAGTATGTGCAAATTTTCAAGAAATTTAGTTAAATAATTTCGGAGATACATATTTTTCTTCGAAAATGGTTCTTTTTCAACCACTGTGCTGCGTCATCGTTTGTGAAAGGCATTTTGAATACTTACATACACAGTTAGTAAGAATGAAAGTGCGTTTAATAAAGTTTTGACATTTCTTTCCAATATTATTTAGGAGTTTGTCATTTGTTTCCACGGCCTAGTACTTATCTTATTGAGGTAAGCAACGAGTGTTTTTTATTTAAACACATAAATTGTGCATGTGCATTTCATTTTTGGCTTAAAACAAATATCAAAATTTATTTAGACATTCTTTCAAGTTTTTCTTCACAATTACAGAACAATGTTAAAAAATTCTATTAAGTCCGAAAATCGCCAGCGAAGTAACACATTTTGTAAAATGTTCATTTTTTCCCCTATTACTTAAATACTTGCAAAAAATTATATGGACGTGTTTAAATTTTTTCCCGAAAATCCGCTCTTTGTGCCTAGCTTAGGAAGAAGTTATAGAGATGCCACTTAGCATGGGCTTATTTGAGCTTTATCTTTTATTTTTCGTGCAAAGAAATATCCATAGATTTAATTTTTTTTAGAAAACTTGCAATTTCTGTCATAAAATAACGCCCTCTAGTTACCAAATCACAAACTCAAAAACTTAGGTAACGTTGGATCACCATGGTCTGCTTTTTCAGTGCTAGGTACCAAAGTTATTGTAATTCGCTGAGCCGATTTCAAGTCATAGACATTTGTCAATTACAATGATTATTCAATTTGTTTCTTAAACCCGATATATATTAATTGGACTTCTTTGTTGGGTATAGGTTTATTTACAAAATCAAACAATGGAATTAACTTGACGTTTCGCCTATCATAGTAGGCTTTCTCAAAAATTGCTCATTCCCTTATTATTTTTTTTTATTGGTATGTAAGGCTTTCCTTTCCTATCTACAATTAATTTAAAAAACATTTAGTAGTCTAATTATAAAAAGACATTTACAATTTTTCTAAAACTAATTTAAAATTTCATACTATTGACAAATAATTATTACAAAATTAATAAAATAAGGTTACATACCTCGAAAAATGCATGTTGATTATTTATTTATAGTTGAATGATAGGTAGTAAGTTAGTGGTTTGATAGGCAACTCATGGCACAGTTTTAAGTAAAAAAGTGTCCTTATCGTAGTTCGTTTTTTTAAAGAATTTAAAGATAATTTTTTGCTATTTTTTAATTTAAACCTTAGAGTAGAATCATACATTCACAATGATATACTACATTTTAAAAATAACGGCTTAGACGAAGTTAAAACTATTCTAAAACATCAAATTGTGGTATATTTTACTTAAATCTTTTATGTCTTGTTTGTCATTTACTGCATTTTTTTCTTTTTTTATATGAATCATTTCTTTGATAATTAATTTCTGATATAGGTTATCTTCATCAATGATTTTGGTTTCAGAAAAATTAAATTTGTGTTTTGTGCTTTTTTCATGTTTGTGTAATGCAGTGGGTGCATTCTTTATATACTTATGCCCTTTTATTCTATTTTCTAAGAGTTGGGTTGTCATACCAATATAATTCATAGGGCAGTTTAAACAAGGAATCTTATATACGAGATTGAATTTTTTATTTTTAGGAATTTTAGTTTTTAATTTTGTAAATAAAGGGAACCTATCAGGTTCTGGGCTTTATGACATACAATTATGTTATATTTTCCTAAGATATGTTTTAATTTTTCAGATAATTGAGATGTGTATGGCATTGCAATATTTTTTTGCATATTATCTTGCCTTACGTTTTCTTTATGATTGTTATAATATATGTACGTCCTTTGTTTGATAATTTTTTTTTCAGTTTTTCTGGGAAATGATTTGCATTCAAGGTCTCTTTAACTTTATTAAGGGCTTCAGGACGATATTCTGGTGACGTTGAAGATATGTTACGGTCAACTAGATCAATCACAACGCTTCTTTTTTGTTTGTATGGATGGTGGGAATTGAAATTAAGATATCGTCCAGACAAAGTTTCTTTTGTAAACCATTTAGTTTTCAAATTATTTTCTTTTTGTCTTATTATAGTAAGGTCGAGAAAATTTATTTGGTTTTCTGTTTCAACTTCAAGAGTGAACTGAAGTTTCGGCTGGAAATTATTGAATGCGAAAAGTAGTTCTTCTATTTTATTTTCTGGAACTGATGCTAAACAATCATCCACATATCTTTTAAAAAAAGTAATATTAAAATTCAATTTTTCAAGAACTTCCTCTTCTAGGTATTCCATAACTATTTGTGCGATTGTAGAGGAAATAGGTGATCCCATAGCACATCCATCAAATTGTTGATAAAATTGGTTTTTGTATTGAAAATAATTATTTGACATTATAAGCTGTAAGGCTTCTAAGAATTCAGGTAGAGTTAGAGTTGTGTGTTGTTTAAAATATTCTATTTGCCTTTTATAGCACTAACTATGAGTTCATTTGGTATATTAGTATACTAAGAAATTACATCTAGTGATATTAACTTTGAATTTAAGAGTTAAAATTTTTCATTTTTACATTATATTTTTTCACACTCTGTAAAACACAATTTTTTTTATCAAAGACCACTCCAGGTTATTGATTAAACAAATAATGGCCTCTTTGGGGATACAGTCTCCTGAAAATGAAAAAAAAATTGCTGTGCCGACTATATTTTTTAGCAGTTTAAAAAGTTGAGTGTTAAAATAATTATTGAACTTAGTGTTCATAAAAATCGTTCAATAGATGGGACACACTATATAGTGCTTTGATTTTTGCCTCCTTAGATCACCCCTTATTGATTAAAACTGGAGAAAACCAGTAGCGTGCTGTATAGGGGGCATGGGGGGCGGTCCCCCCCCCCGCCCTCAATAACTTAATAAATAAATAATTTTTTAATTTAAAACTTAACTAGTCTAAGAGAGTATTATGACCTTTACTCTTTTTATTATTTTTGCTTTTTCCCGACCAACATTTTTTTAAAGGGCGATTATTGGCACCATGGCTTTTCTCGCTCATCGAGTCGCCCCGCGCCACGCTGTCGCCGAATCTGTACTGTAATTATTAGCAGTCAGCTAAGTTAAATAAATCGTTTGAGTGTTTTGTGAGTAGTTGTGAGTGTGAGACAGTCAGTCAATGTTTTTTGCGAAGTTTTTTTTTAATATTAAAGCATTTTTATTTGTAATAAAGGATGGACGAAGGACGTAGCAAAATGGGCCAGAACAAACCAAAATTAGGTGCAAAAAAATCTGGACATGCATATAAAAAAGAAAGGGAGATTAAATTACGTTTGGCTGCAGGTTATTTGGAAAAATCAAATCTAAGAGGTTTTATTCCTGCATGGTTTCCTTTCAAATCTGCAAAACGTTCTGGTTAGTTTGTAATATAATCCTTGGGCGCCCTAAAATGGCGCCCCCGCCTCTTTACCCACGGCACGCTACTGGAGAAACCAAACAAACGATTTAGATCTCGTATTTTCATCAATTCATATGTCACCTGGAAATAATAAGGCAAATAATATTCTTAGGATTTTTTTCTCTTTATTGTCTTGCAATATATTAACTAAAAACAAAACAAACGTAACCAAAATATCATTATTTCTTACATCAAGTTCTAAACTTGGTTTTAAAGAGTACAGTAATATAAACTTACTTAAGAAAATAATAAACTAACCAAATGACAAAGTGCAAGATACAGGTCAAAGGTAAAAAAATATTCAACGGTGCTACCAGAGACTGGCAACACCTAACGCCTATAAATATTTAAAACAGTCATAATATATAAAATTATTTATAAGTGATATTTTTTTGGATGAATTACCATATAGACTCCTCGTGAATAATTTATATGATTTGCTCATTCGCAAGAATTATGAATTTTTGACAATATTATCGTACAACAGCTCACTGCAAAATGGGCTGAAAATCTTTCAGATAACTCCCGAATTCCTATGAGTTGCAGAGAACCTCACAGTCTGTCAGATAATCGCTTGGATAACTGAAGGTGTACTCATGAGATCTGCCAGTAAATATCATTCAGAAAAATACTTGAATCAGAGGTGCTTGGTGTTGGGTCAATATTTTTTTTTTATATTTTAAGAGACGTAATGATTGAAAAAAGTATAATTTACATATTTGGTAGAGCTTAATTATTTTATTAAGTTCGTTTTAATGATAGTCTTAATTAGTATCGTTACTAAACCAACTCCCTACGTTCTGCGTTTGAAATTTGTTTTAGAAAATCTCAAATTATACAGGTTTAGGAAAAATTACCAGGCTTAATTACAGGTAAACAACAGGGGTGATTTTAACGAAATTTAGTACCTATATAATATGCCGAATTCAAAAATCGAATCGGCGTTGATGTCAGATTTTGTCTATTTTATTTGCGTGGCATAACTTTTTTCTTTTAAACGGGACACGCTATATTTTTTCAATCTTCTGATGCTGCCTAAAAAGATAAAAAAATTTGATGTATTACATGCCATCTTACGTTGAACTGTTTTTAAGATATTAATAGTTGAAAATCGCCTTATTGCCAAATTTAAGGTGATATAAAATGAAAATGGCTAAAGTTAGAAATATAAGATTTTTACTTCCCTATCTTAACATTTAGAAAGAAATATTAGTGTACATTTAAATGCTGACACTTTTTTTGACAGATTTTGACGTAAAATAACATCCATATGTCAGAAAAAATATCATTGGATAGCATTTTAGAAGTTAAGAAAGTTAGCAAAGTGAAAATCTTAGTTTCCTATCTTAAATAATTTTATGTTTCTTTTAAAATTGGTAATAAGGAGATTTCTAACTATTAATATCTTAAAAACAAATGAACGTAAGATCGCATGTG
>JAUTXW010004453.1:0-82500 GCA_030620095.1 Kuschelorhynchus macadamiae | reverse complement strand
GTTGTACCCTTCTCTCAACTAACCTGCTGGACACTCGAACTGCATAACGTAATTTTTTGGGGTATTTTTAACGTTCGATATTTCAAAAACGGTAAGCTAAATTGAAATGCGGTTTTCGACGTCAGCTTACTCAAGGTGTGTAGATTACAAACTCGACTGGTGGATCGCCAGATATGATGGGAAAAGATTTGTACAGGGTGTAAACTAAAACTCTGCATTTTTTACAAAATTTCATTTAACGATATTTTTTACAAAACAATATTTTATTTATTGTCATATACACCAAAATAATCTATGATTAGATACAAAAAAACAATTTCTCCCGTTTTTTGAAATTGCCATTTTTTCGGAATATACAGGGGATTTTCAAAAATTTGTACATGGGTTCACAAACAAAATCCCAACTCACTAGTGATAACTCAAATCAAGCTCACTGTGGTATTGTTTTCATTATTTATGACACTGCTATTAGGAAAAAATACAATAATATTATACAGGGGTCTAAAAAAGCTTACAGTTGATTTAATTATTAAAATTTCATGATTTTGCACATTTTTATGCATTGAACATTGAAAACTGAAGAAAGTATAATAAAACGTAAAAATTTTCAATGCCGTTAGTTGATTTACATAAATTAGAGTATTTTACCGAAACGGTTTTTTAAATTCCATCCTAACCTCACTTCCAAAGAAATTAGCGGTGCAAATGTATAGCGCTACTTTTCAACAATATTGTAAAGCGTTTTTTGAATATATTCGATTTTTTAGAACTGAATGATTATTATAACGAAATTGTAGCATTATTATACCTGGAAAGCAAGTACCAGTAGCGTTTTATAATAATTTCATAATTATACCGGGTGGCCAAATAAGCGTGCAATGTACTGTATCTCGGAAACTACTGATTTTAGAAACTTGCTGTAAAATTTTTTTTAACTATAGTGGCCAAATAAATGCTGGAAAACATTTTTGAGTTTCTAAGATGACCGCTAGGGGGCGTAACAGCAAATGAAAAATACATAGAAATGCCGATTTTCGCTGGATTTTTTATTATTTCCGCTAAATTGTAAGATGGAAGGTTTATGGCCTGTGCACCGTCTAATCTTAGTTGGCGTTGCGATAAAAATGTCATGGATTCCATGGATACGACAAAATGCTTAATTGGATATTCTTCCTGGTTTGTCATTTTGACGTACTGTTTCTTAAACTCATATTTTTACATTTTACTTCGTGATTTTACCTTTTATTGATTTTTATTTTGTTTGTTTTTTGTGTATTTAATTCATATCTTCTCGATGCGGAGACTAACTGCTGCCGAAAGGCAAAATGCCCTTAGGCTCTTGGACCAAGGCATGTCTCAGCAAGAAGTCGCAAATTTATATAATGTGAACCAAAGTCAAATTTCGCGGCTAAAAACAAGATTTGAAAATACGGGAAACGACGCATATCGGCACGGTGGTGGTTGGGTGAGGAAAATTAGAGGAAGGGCAGAAATAAATTTAGTACGTAATACGCGCCAACAAAGAACGAAGTGTTCCAGGAAATTGAACGATGAGCTGCGTCGTACAGCTGAAGTCCATGTTTCTGATCGTACTGTAAGGAGGACATTAAACAGAAACAATTTGAGGTAAAACTTTATCATAGCAAGCATTAAATTTGCAAGGTCCAATTTTTATCTACATTTAAAAAAATCTTATTCAAGAAATTCCCAAACCATGAGTAATATGGAAATATCTGTAACATCGAAAGCAATTTATTATTACAAGTAGAGGTCAACAAGTACGAACTAAAAAATAAAATCAAACAAATTTTTTAGAGCACGACGTAGAGCGAAGTGTCCTCGTTTGCTACCACCTCATCGTGCAGCACGGTTAGCATGGGCCCAAGAACATCGAGATTGGACCATCAATGAGTGGAGAAACTGTTTTTTTTGCGACGAAACAAGGTTCAACCTCATTCATTCGGATGGTAGAATTCTTGTTTGGAGAGAGCCGAATGAAAGGTATGACGAGGAAAACATGGCACCTCAAGAAGCCTTTGGAGGCGGAGGCATTACAGTTTGGGCGGGGGTAATATACAATGGGAAGTCTGATATTTTCACTACCAGACAAACAGTTAATGCTGTAGTCTATAGGGACGATATCATACTTCCCATTGTCGTGCCATTTGCCGCAAATTATGGACACGATTTTCTTTTGGTCGACGATAACGCACGGCCTCATCGAGCGCAAATTGTAACGGAGGCTTTGCAGGTCAATAATATAAATCGTATGAATTGGCCTGCAAAGTCTCCGGATTTGAATATTATAGAGAATGTGTGGTCGCATTTAAAATTATTAGTGAGATCAAGAGATGTTGCCCCAGAAACCTTGAACGAGCTGTCCGAAGCCATACAAGAGGAATGGAACAACGTCCCCCTAGATTTCATTAATAATTTAGTGCACAGCATGTCTCGGAGATGCCGTGAAGTTATTCGTCTGCGAGGAGGGCCAACCAAATATTAACATGGTTACGTTTCTTTTCTTTCTTCTCCTTTCTCTTATCCCAATCCTAAAAGGGTTATTTTTTGTTTTTTTAAGGTGTCTAAAAATGTGCCATCGTAGTTAGGTACACTCAAACTATCCAGGGTTTTTCACATCTGATAGTACTGTACAAGGAGGTACCAAGAATGTTATCACGAGTATCAAATACCTCCATTGGTACCGACTTTCATGACCATCAGATTTTGTTTCCTATTCTAAACTTTTTCTTCGCTGTAGTTGAATTAGGTTAACAAATAATTGTTTATTATATTTTAGAATTTTAGAGTTGAATACAGGTATACTATACTATACCTGTGGGTATTATAATATTGAGTGGAATCCAATATGTTACAATATACAGGGTATTGAAAGATGCTTAGTTGGGTTATGGATCAAGTTATAAATGCAAGCTATAGTCCTGTCGATGTTTCGTTTTATTTTCAAGACACTATAAGATCTTCAAAATTGTTGTAACATTTTAAAGACCTTATATAATTAATTTAAAAGTAATCCAGGTGCGATTACTACCTTGGTTACTACACTAATTATTATTAACGTCTTTGAATGTCCTGAAGATCCCTTAAAATAAAGCGAAACGTAGACAGGTATCTAACAGCTTTCATTTATAACTCGGTCCTACATACCTCAAGTAAGCACCTTTCATAAATTCTCTTCGATCGTTGAAGGAATAAAAATATTATTTAATATACAGGGTGCTTCATAAAAAATCTAGAATTTACCGCTAATTTTTAATTGAAGCGGACCTGATAGAACATGTCTCCTTATGTGAGTAACCAAATTCTTACTAAGACTAAGGTCTGCTGTTTAGTTCGCCAGAAACCATCACCATGAGACACTCTCTAAAACTACGAAATTCCTATAAAACGCTACTGGTACCTGTTTTATAGGTATAATAATGCTAGAATTTCGTTATAATAATTATTCAGTTCTAAAAAGTCAAATGGATTTAAAAAACACTCTACAATATTGTCAAAAAGCAACACTGTCCATTTGTGCCGCTACTTTCTCCCAAAGTGAGGTTAGGATGGAATATAAAAAACCGTTTCGGTGAAAGACTCTAATTTGTGTAAATCAAGTAACGAGATTGAAAATTTTTACGTTTTATTATACTTTCTGTAGTTTTCAATGTTCAAAGCATAAAAATATGCAAAAACATGATATTTTAGGAATGAAATCAACTGTAAGCTTTTTTAGACTCCTGTATATTATAATTGTATTTTTTCCTGATGGCAGTATTGTAAATAATGAGAATAATACAACAATCAGTTTGATGTGAGCTATCACTGGTGAGTTAGGATTTTTTTTGTAAAACCATGTACAAATTTTTGAAAATCCCCTGTATATTCCGAAAAAATGGCAATTTCAAAAAACGGGAGAAATTGTTTTTTTGTATCTAATCATAGATTATTTTGGTGTATATGACAATAAATAAAATATTGTTTTGTAAAAAATATCGTTAAATAAAATTTGGAAAAAAATGCAGAGTTTTAGTTTACACCCTGTACAAACCTTTTCCCATCATATCTGGCGATCCACCAGTCGAGTTTGTAATCTACACACCTTGAGTAAGCTGACGTCGAAAACCGCATTTCAATTTAGCTTACCGTTTTTGAAATATCGAACGTTAAAAATACCCCAAAAAATTACGTTATGCAGTTCGAGTGTCCAGCAGGTTAGTTGACTGTACTCATGAAGACCGTAAGTCAGAAACACGTGTCTATAGTTGGCCCAATTTCATTATTTTAGCGGTCTTCCCAAAAAATTTATATATATATATATATATATATATATATATATATATATATATATATATATACAAACGACATTGATAAAGTGATCGATGTGTATTTTTTTTCTATGCTGATGATTTGAAAATTTGTACGAACTCTCGCGGACTGTGTTCACTCAAACAAGATCCTGTTATACATATATACGTAATGCATAAGTGATTACTCTCTAGAACGACCTAAAACGTTTACTGACCTCGGAGTTACTTTTGATTCCACACTTTTATTTAATTATCATATTGACAATATCTTTGATGTCGGCTAATTGTATGTATGGGCTTAACATTCGAATCAGTCCAGGACTTTAGTGATATCAAAACATTGAAGACCCTTTATTACACTTTTATAAGATCCAGGCTGGAAAATGCCTCGGTTATCTAGAGTCTCTTTTATCAGATCTGTATCGATCTTATAAAAGCTGTACAAAGACGCTTTTTAAGATAATTAAGCTATAGAATTGATAAAGTCTGCTCCACCCATAGGAATACTTCATAATATGTTCCTGTCTAGACACAACTTCTCGAACCTAAATGTGATACGAAAATGTCACTCTGTCATGGCACTCCATAAAATTATTGGGATTAACATAGAGTGTCCAGATTTATTACATAAAATATATATAAAATTTAATGTTCCGCGTGTAGCCTCCAGATCCACTGACTCTTTCTACCTCAGTACTCCTCGCACTAACATTTTAAAGAACGAACCCATCTACAATAAGTTTAACGAATATAGCAATATTGGCCAACATACTGACATTTTCCAGTGTAGTGTACAAGATATCAAGTGACATTTTTCCAAATAGTGCTTTTTCTATGTATGTTTTACATATTAAGGTTGAAATATTTTGTATGATTTTGTAAAACCTCTTTAGTCTGGAACGCCTCGTTCGGTGAAGCAGCCTAGTGCGGAATAAACATTTTCCGCAAAAGTTAGATACAATAGTTCTTCTACCGACGTGCGGAAATAAGTGGTAGGTAACCGAAAATGCATAATTATATTCATTTTTAACAATTGGGAACATTTTGATGGTTAGCCTTTTTGGTGATGGCAATAATGTTGCCACTTTTTCTTCTTAACTTGTCTTATTAGTACTGATTCACTGGTTCATTGTTGTCAGCAATACTATCAATTTCATACGCGAAACTTACAGAAGGCAAAGGCGAAGGTGGAGGCGGATTTTCCTTGAAATTTTCTCCTGTAGCACATAGAGTTTGGTTGGCGATGCGTTTTTTGTTCTCTATGGAATCGTCCACATATAATTCTGAAACTTTTGTCGATTGCCATCACCAGAGACGTTTCAAATTAGTAATATCCACTCCAGCGTGGACTAATATAGTAGCCGAAGAACGGCTATAACAGTGTCCAGTAAAGGTCTCTGGATTTAGAAGTCTTAAAAAAGCAGCCACGTCCGATGGCATCTTACCAAACTTATTAATACCAGCAGTTTGAGTAGTACATTTGCCTACATCTACTTCTTGATTAAATTAAGATTTTTTTTTTCATTTATAACAAAGCTTCTACTCTAGTGAGTCTTACTATCTGATATTTTCACCAGAAACAAATATTCTTGTTCAACTACGTTTTCACAGAACAGATAAGTTAATTCTTCACGCCTGCAAGCTCCAGCGATTCCAATTAGTTTTACGATATTGATTAGTAAATAAGTATGGTCAGGCGCAATGCTTAAAAATGTTTCATAATCTTCGTGGTTTAAAATTTTAGACTTTTTTGGTCTGCTAATATCAACGTTTTTCTTAATTTTTAGCACATATTTTATCATTGAGTACTTGGACCACATTATAGAAGGTTGAGAATACTTTGAAATTTCTTGAAAGTAAACTAGAAGGACCTCTTCTTTACTAATCTTGTAGATTTTCTTGTTCGCGCACCATTTGATGAAGTTTTCGTATTCCTGAATGTATCTGACTTTGGATTTTTCTGGAAGCAAATCCAAATCTACTTCTTTGGCTGCGTTCATAATATATTCTGCAACCCCGTCTTGCATGACCAGATTGTCGAAGTCACTTAAATTCATTGTAATAATGCAAAATTATGAAAAATACGCACATATAAAAGATATTAATGACAAATAAATATGTCGAATTGTCAGTTTGTTGATTTCTAACAATTGACTTTAAGCGTCCTTAGCAACCTAGAAACCTGGTAGCTAACCAAAACCAAATACATTAAGCCTGCTACACACTTTGAAATATGTATCAAAGACGGTTAAGTAATAAATTAATAAATAATAAATTAATTTTGAAATATTATTTGCGGGAAAACCACTTTTCCGCATGGATATCGGTGCGGAAAATTCATTTTTCCGCACCAAAGTTCCTTGTTCTGTAATCGGATTTGACCTGTAGAACATTTAAAAATATATATAAAAAGTAAGCTAAACACTGAAAAAGTACCAAAAATTCGCGGTTATTTTTGGCTCTCAAAGGTGCACCTCACCTCAGAAACCATCGCAAACTCATATTAGTCTTATTTGGGATGACCAAAGTGAAATAAAATAATTCCCAGCTCTTTACGAATTAATGGAAGGCACGGCCTTTTTTTGGTCTAATTCGACTCGGCTATATACTAAAAACTATAATACACAAAAAAAGAGGAGCACACTAATTAACAAATACGTTAGCAATGACCGTAGAAACCATGGCTAACGAGCCCGAACCGAACGTGAAGTTGAAAAACTGGAATGTGCATAATTAGCAATACGTAATTATTTTATTAAGTTGTACGGCAGAACCGTTTTAATATAATTTGACGCATAGTAAAAACAATAAATTGTTGTTTATTTCCTAGTTGATGCTCGCCAATTCAAGTTCGTGGATTCTCGCGCGCCTGGGAATTTCTGAATCCAAATTTGCATTTATTCGAGAATTAGGCTACATAAAAAAAGAGCAAAAACATATGGCGTTGACTTAAGTGGATTTGAGTGGTACTTAAAGTACTCGAGGCAGGTTTTTACCCGTAAAAAGAAAACAGTTAGGAATATGTGTCCGTGTTGAATCTGTGAAATTCTTGGTGGAGATAAACAAAATGACAGTGCAGACTGACGTATCGTTCTTTGGCAAAGTGTTATTTGTGTTCTTGTGTATTGACTTCAGGAGTATTTGTCTAGAAGGTACATGATCATTTCCTTACAGAGTAGGGAAATAATAAAATTTTCCATTTTGTTTCGAAGACTCATCTATTAATATTTTTATATTAAACCTAAACACCCAAAGCCTTGTTTATTGGAAACATATATATACATATATCACATGACAATAAGCCAATTTTTAATGGATGGCTTTTTTACTTGTTTTTATTTTTTCCTCACTGATCGAATATTCTATGAAAATGTTTATGTTTTTATTTGTTTATTCTAGTACAGTATCAACAGCACCAACCATTTAAAGAAGCATTTCGTATATACCCTCGAATGTACATACAAAGCTAAAAAAATATTTTAATATGACACACTGGCGAATTATTGTACAAATTACATTTCTCCTACATCCGTTATTAAAAGAACAGAGAAGCTGAAGAAATATCGGCTTACATTAATTATTATTGTAAATAATTAAATAAAACAAACCTACCCGCAATCAGGATAATGACGAAAAACGTCTCATAAACTATATAAAAGGTCATATAAGAGATGTACCACAAGAGAATGTATTATTATTATTGTCAGAGTTCTAGGGCAATACAACCCATAAATTCTTGTACATAAATTAGAATTATTAAAAGATTTTGTATGTTTATGATATATACTTAATTAACTAATTAAATCTGCTCTATTGTTTCTGTTTTTCAAAAAGAAAAACAAAAAAAACTCGACAGTATAAACAATCTTTTGATATAGTAAAAATAAGCGATCTTCCTTACGTAATAATTATTGAGGGAAAAGAAAACAATTTCATTTTTGGGTTCTTTTTTCAGCCTTGGAAAACACTAAATATAGAGTCCAGACGACAACAACTTCAGATAAAATGAAGCATTCATTTATGTTTCTAAACCCAAAAAACAATAAATTTAATTTATCTGTTATTATTTTTTTATTAAACCTAAGTAACCACGCCTTGTTTATTACAAATAGTGGATAAACGGCAACACAGTAGGACGGCAATTATGTAATCTTGTATTTTTCTAAAGAAAACTAAAATATTGAACTTTATTAAAAATATATTTAAAAGTGTTTTTTAAGTAGGGAATACGGTCACTTTAAAAATAATTGTTTTACAAAAACATAATTTTAATATTTAACGTAAACTCATTCCTTACACAGCATGCACTTGGTGTAAGTGTAAATTCTCAGTCATATTTCAAGATTCTTATACGAACTGTAAAATCATTGGTAAATAATAATGGTTCTGAGTATTTAACAAATTGATAATTGTGTAACTTGTGAACTCCCGAAATAATTTTTGTGTATTAGGGATTGAGTGATGAAAATCTTGGAATTTGGAGTAACCCATTGTATCAAGTCCTCTTTAGGTTTACTTCCCTCGTAAGGGGAAATTAACTTCGACGATTTTTATGCACATATTTTTAAGTCAAACCTCCTTCCCCTTTGTCAAATATTAGTGCCTTAAAAATTTAAATGTATGACGTCTGTGTCCAACTAATACCTAATTGCTAAGTACATCACTCAAAAAAATAAAACAAAATAGAAAAACAAAAGAAAATAAATACATTTTTTCATTGTGTTAATAAAGTTTCGGTAAGCTTATTAAAATTCTGTCTATTTTGGGATAATAATTTTAAGGTTAGAGGTAAAAGATACATTTTGGGAGCAAGGAATGTTATGTTTCTTTGCAAATATGTTCTGTTGACAAAAGGTATTTATCTAGATTTGAAACTCTGGCCACTCTGTCTAATCAAATGTTTAATTTTTAAAAAGTAAACTAGGCATTAGTACACAAATAAACATCTGAGGTTAAGTTCGCTGTAAAGCTGGTAGGTAGGATATCCCTTGTGCTTGATTAAAAGTACAATAAAGTTTACTTAATAAGACCGAAAACAAAATCTTTATTATAAAATATATTGTTTTACAATATTTCTTGTTGGTTCTCTAAACAGTGCTTGTATTCGAGTCGAGAGAGTAAAAATGAAATAATATTACTACCAACAGTGCAGCATAAGATATCAAAATAACTCAAACACAAAATTTCAAAAGTTAGCTTAAACTAAAACATTAACCTAGTCCCATGTATGCCCTCAACTTTCTTATAAACCTGTTAACATTGTTATATTTGTTATATGGTCAGGCAATTGGTTGTAAATTTTAGAAGCATTCACAATAGGGTTATTAAGTCCTATATAAATTCTTCTTTTTGATATATTCTAGTTTGTGACCTTGTTTGATGATTATATATGTCATTAGAAAATATAACCTTTGTATTACATTTTTGTTTCTTATTTATAATTTTAAACATTAATTTACATTGCTCTATTTCTAATATCTTATTTAGTTTAAGAACTTCAAAATCCCTGTATAAGGTGTGTGTTTCTGTGACTATCATAATTAAAGAGAATTTTAAAATTTTAACTTATCATCTACAATTAACCCTAGGTATTTTATTTTTTGTACTTTTTCGAGTATTAAGTTATTTATTTTAATATCAAAATCAGGTACTTTTTATTTTTTTTATTTATGTAACATATATTCGTTTTATCAATATTTATCTTTAATTTATTAGAATACAACCAATTTCTGTACAATTCAAGGTCGGCATTTATTTCTTGACTTACAATTTGTTCATCTGTTCTACTATATAGTAATACTGTGTCATCTGCAGATGAAAAGTAATGATGGGCTTTAAGATTTGTACATTTTAAATTGAGTACATGTAGTGAATACAGTAGAGGTCCAAGAACTGACCCCTACGGTATCCCACATGCATTAGCCCCATACTGGCTCCTGACTTTATCAAGAGTAATATATTGTCTCCTATCCATAAGATAGGATTTAATTAAACTATACATTGTCCCTCTTAATCCCATATTCTTTAATTTATTTATTTAAAAGTCTATCTATACTTCTTAAGTAATTCATCCGAATGGGTCAAATCTTCCCGGAGTAATCGGTAAACATAGTACCAGGGTAACTAATATTATATAAGCACCATCTAAGCATATAAAGTAAGCAATAAAAATTGTCAAAAAGAAACATGATTAGTTCACTTGAACCTTGAAACCCCGAAAACTATATTAAACACGATAGTTTCAGAGTACCACCTCATCTTCTCTTCACCTCCCCCATTTTTGCTCTTTATACACTTCACTTATTGACACAAAAATTGATTTGTGCTAAAAATAAAGTTATTTAATATTTTCAATTTTCCTTAAGATTTATAATAATAGAAACAATCTGATGAAAGAATAACCCCTCTCCCTTGGGTCAGAGGATGTAAGTGACCGGAGTCCAAATTACTTTTTTAGTTAATTAGTCTTTATACATAAAAATTTAAAAAGCATTTCGAAGTTGTCGCGGAAACTTTCACAGAAAAAAAATCTGCTCAGCATTCCGGTAGTCCAATTTTACTTTATTTTCAATATGCTAACACTGGGATCACCCTGATACTACCCTAAATACCATCCAAATTGAATCCACAAAAAATATATGGCCAAATTGAAAACATACTCCTTGTTTGAAACTAAAAACTGTTTTTACATTTTAACACCGTGTATCTCGAAAACGAAACAGACTCATGTTTAGGAATGGGCGTTTTATCCATTGATCGAATAACAATATGTAAACATAAAAATATCGATAAGTACCGATAGGCACCCAATAATGCCGATAGGAAGCCGATAATATCAATAGGTAGCCGATCATACCGTAATTAGTTATG
The DNA here is from genome assembly GCA_030620095.1 of Kuschelorhynchus macadamiae. Classification (NCBI taxonomy): domain Eukaryota; kingdom Metazoa; phylum Arthropoda; class Insecta; order Coleoptera; family Curculionidae; genus Kuschelorhynchus; species Kuschelorhynchus macadamiae. Next base: position 71,320 of record JAUTXW010004453.1, on the reverse strand, counting down.
GATAAATGGATTACATATTTACAAATGTGATGACCTCTTATTTTTCTTCCTCTTCGAGATATTGGGTTCCCAAACCGTCCTTGTCGCAGATATCGATACGTAAAAATGCACTATCAGTAGCCGATAGGAAATAAATTTCATTATCGCCCATCCCCATTCCTATTTACATGGATGGTTTTCTTACTTGTTTGGAATTTAATTAATTTACACCCTCTACTGTATATAACTTTGTTACTATTATTTAAGAAGGAATAATTATTTCGGGCAAGATGCAAAACCGCAAAAGAGAAATTCGTTTTAACATTGAAATGATATGCAGAATATTAATGACAATAATATAAAATGAATAATTAACCATCATTAGCTTTTGGATTTCCCACCAAATCTCAATAATTTATACATGACCTCTAACATTCTGGGGCTGGCTGTTGTAAAAACCGCAGTCATAATTATTACCAATGTTCAGTTTCAAAGAAACGAGCTTTTAAAGATTCAGAAGAACTTCAGAATCAATTAACACGCTTTGGAAACACAGTCATTAAAATTGGTACTAAATTTGCAATGGATCTGTCTTCTTGACAAGCACTTTATTTATTAACATCACAGTGTTTTGCCACCTAAAAGTGAAATCTCCCTGTAGGAAAAACCTAATTTAATGTCCGGTAATTTGATAACCAGCCAAAAAGAAAAACGAATGATCCTAAGTTTTAAAACCGTAGAACTACCAAAACAGAATCGAAATATTATTAAAATAAGAAACACAAAATGACCTAGTAACACATTTCTAGACCCTCAGATTGAAGCACTTCTTTTTTGTAATTTTTAATAAAAAGTGCATGACCGAGGGTTTAAAGTTATCTTAACTTTACCAAATGTTACTCAAATCTATACTAAGATGAGCAGCATAAAATGGCTTAGTATCGATTTTCTAGCCTCTCAGATTGAGGCAGTTCCCTCTTGCAATTTTTCAAATAAAGTGAATGACCAGGGGTTTAAAGTCATCCTACCAAAATTGATTCAAATCTTTACTAAGGTAAGCAACATAAAATGGCTTAGTATCGGCTTTCTAGCCCCACGGGTTGAGTCATTTCCCTCTTGTAATTTTTCATAAAAAGTAAAATGACCGGGGATTTAAAATCATCCTAAAGCCACCAAAATTGACTAAAATCTTTACTAAGGTAAGCATCATTAAAGCCTACACAAGTTGGGGCACTTCCACTGGCAATTTTTCATATAATATCGGGCATTTATAGCCATCCTAAAGATACCAAAATTCACTAAAATCTTTACTTTGGTAAGCAGCATAAAATGGCGTAGTATCAGCTTTCTAGCCCCTTAGAGGCACTTCCCTTCGGCATTTTTGATATTTTAAAGTAATCCTAAATTTACCAAAGATAAATCAAATTGCTTACTAAAGCAAACACCATAACATAATTTTCTAGCCTTTCAGATTGAGGCACTTCACTCTTGCATTTTTTCATATAAAGTGAATGACCTGGGCTTTGAAGTCAACTTTAAGCTTCCAAAATTGACTGCAATTTTTACTAAAACGAGCAGCACGAAATGGCCTAGTATCAGCTTTCTAGCCCCACAGATTGAGACACTTCCCTCTTGCATTTTTTTATAAAAGTGAATGACCGAGGGCTTAAAGTTATCCTAAAGGTACCAAAAATTGACTCAAATCTTCACTAAAGCAACCAGCATAAAGTGATTGAGGATCAACTTTCTAGCTCCTCAGATTGAGGCACTACCCTCTTTAAATTTTTCATAAAGTGAATGACAGGAGGCTTAAAGTTATCCTAAAGCTACCAAAATTGACTTAAATCCTCATTAAAGCGAACAGCATAAAAAGACTCAGTATTAACTTTCTAGCCCCACAATTTTTCAAAAAAGTGAATGACCGGTGGTTTAAAGTCGTCCTAAAGCCACCAAAATTGACTAAAATCAACTTTCTAGCCCAATAAATTGAGGCACTTCCCAATTTTTCATATAATGTGAATGAAAGGGCATTTAAAATTATCCCAAAGGTAAAATTGACTAAAATCATTACCTAGACGAGCAGCATAAAATGATCTAGTATCATCTTTCTAGCCCCTTAGATTGCGGCACTTCCCTTCCGCAATTTTTCATGAAAAGTGAATGACCGGAGGTTTAAAGTCATCTTAAAGCTACCATAACTCACTAAAATTGTTTACTAAAGCAACTTTCTACCACAGATTCTAGCACTTCCCTTATGTAATTTTTCATATAAAGTGAATGACTCTGGATTTAAACTCATCCTAGAGCTACCATAATTGACCCGAATCTTTACTAAAGCAAGCAACATAAAATGGCAGAAAATCGGCTTTCTAGCTCGTCAAAGAAATGCACTGCCCTCTTCTAATTTTTCATTTAAAGAGAATAATACTAAGTAAAAAGAAATAAACTTTATAATACAAATCGTCAGTCTTAAGATTTCTTCCTACGTAAAAAAATAAAATGAGAAGAGGACGAAAAAGTCAACAATATATACAGGGTGTCCCGAAATTGAGGGTTAATATTTTTACAGAATAACCTACATTTTAAAAGTACTAGAACATCATACAAATATATATCGAAAATTGCATCGTTAGGGGGCTACAGCCCCAAGAATGAGCCCTTCTGAACATGGTTTTTAATAAATATTATCGAAACGTTTAAAAATTGGATCATGAAATTTAGGATGACTTTAAACCCCCGGTTATTCACTTTTAATGAGAAATTGCATGAGAAAAATACCTCAATCTATGGGGTTAGAAAGTTGATACTAGACCTTTTTATGCTGTTTGCTTTAGTAAAGATATGAGTCAATTTTGGTAGCTTTAGAATGACTTTAAACCCCCGGTCATTTACTTTTTATGAAAAATTTAAAGAGGGACAGACACGCACGTGCCTTAATCTGAGGGGCTAGAAAGTTGGTATTCGGATATTTATGCTGCTTACTTTAGTGAAGATTTGAGTCAATTTTGGTAGCTCTAAAACCCCCGGTCATTTACTTTTTATAAAAAATGTAAAGAGGGAAGCGCCTCAATCTGAAAGGCTATAAAGTTAATACTAAACCATTTTGTGTTGCCTACCTTAGTAAAGATTTGAGTCAATTTTGGTAGCTTTAGGATGACTTTAAACCCCGGTTATTCACTTTATTTGAAAAACTGCAAGAGGGAAGTGCCTCAATCTGTGGGGCTAGAAAGTTGATACTGGGTCATTTTATGCTGTTTGCTTGGTAGCTTTCATAGTAGTAATTTTATGATGATTGCTTTAGTGAAAATTTGAGACAATTTTGGTAGCTTTAGGATGACTTTAAACATTCGGACATTCACTTTTTGCAAGAGGGAAGTAGTTCAAACTGAGGGGCTAGAAAGTTAATACTTGACTGTTTTATGCTGCTTGCTTTAGTAAAGATTTGAGTCAATTTTGGAAGCTTTAGGATGACTTTAAACCCCCGGTCATTCACTTTATATAAAAAATTACAGGAGGGAAGTGCCCGAGGGGCTTTCGATATGGTGTACACATCCCTCTTAACTACCTTTAAATACCTTTTAAATTCTTACTTAATCATTTAAATATGCTTTATTTTCTTTAGATACCTTTCATTACATTTTTAATAAATTTTAATACTTTTCAATATATTTTTAATACCTCTCAATACATTTTAAATAACATAAAATTTAAAATAGATATCCTTGAGGGCCCATTTTTGTCTCTTTGGAACTAGGTGCACAACGCACTTGTTTTTTGTAGGACATCAAAGAGTATCCTTAACTCGAAAAAATACTGTTTGACAGAGAGAGGGAAGTTGTTTTCATTGCAAGTAATAGATTATCATAATCTTTTTTTTATAACTTGGAAACAATAATTAGGTATAAAATAAATATAGATGTACCAAAAATAGATGGTTTTAATAAGCTTACTAACCCCGCTGCCTTTTATATTAAACGTTGGTACCATAAAAAAGCTAATAGTTATAACATTTTTTTTAAGAAAAAAAGACCAACTTATTTAGGTCAGCCCATGCACACGTTTTCATACGTATAATACAAAACGAAAAATGTTTTGTTTCACAAACACATAAAAGTATATGAAAGTATGTAGTAAGCTAAACTAAAAAAACACAGGTAAAATTAAATAACAATTAGTTGCATTTCTGATTTAGATCTCTCTTAAAATAAGAGGTGCTGGGTTAATGTATATTATTTGCTATCCCTTCAAAAACTGCATTTAAATACACACACAAAAATCTACAATTTTTATTTAATATTCTCCCAAAAAAATTATTATAAATAATGAAACAAATAACTTTCAGAAAAATAGGGAAATCAATATGTATATTATGTTTTAACTGGTTATAAATGGAAAATAGAGACATCAACGTAAAATGGAGGATGTTTTGAGGTACATTCTGTGCGTTGGCGGCAAAAGGAGGTATTGTCTCCCTGAATAGGGGATAACGAATATGAGCAGGAAAGGTATTATTAAGATGTAATGGGCGTAGATTATTAATAATTTTTAGGGGACTAAAATGTTCAGAAAATCATTTTAGTAACACTTAAGCCAATATTTCAATTAATTTGAGAAAAAATATAGTTACGTAGATATAATAATAAATCTTAGTGTCATAAAATCGTGAAATCATTAGCATAAACACTTGATTTTTTTATGAGAAGTATTATATATTTTTTAATTTTTGGAGAACAAATAAACCTATTTCAATGAAATCTATACATATTATAAAACATATTCATCAACCATTATATCTGTGGGAGTGCCAAAAATAAAACGAAATTTTGGCATGTCAGAGAATATTTTTTTGAAACCCTCTCAGGGGGTGAAAATCGGCGAAATGTGTTTGTACAATATCTTTTCAACTAAATGAAGTTTTAGGACTATTCTTTCCATATGGGCTTCCAAAAATAATTATTTTAAAATCAATTCATCAATGGTTCTAAATTTTACGGTTAGGTTGGCGAAAAAGTATAAAATTTGTTTCTACTTATTTACAAAATGGGGTTTTAAAATGCTTGTTTCGTTCACGACTTTCAAAAATAATAATTTAAACTACATTTATGCATTTTTCAAAAGAATATGTGCCGTTAAAGATAAAACGTTCAAATCTGGCATCTAAAATAGGGCCAAATAAAAGTTTTTTTTTTAAACTCGCCTCGAATTTGAAAAGAGCCAAAATTTATTTTAGGTTTTTACAATGTCTTTAATGTAATGAGATTTTAAGACGATAGTTAAAATAGGAGACTATTTAAGTGCCCCTCGCACTGTAGGATGTGGTGTGCCACAGGGTACAGTCTTAGGACCTATATTATTTTCATTATATATTAATGGAATCTTTTCTGTTTTGTCTCTGGACACTGTGGTTTGTTATGCTAATGATACACCCATAATTATTAAAGAAAATTCTTGGGGTGAAAGATTAACAAGGGCTGAGGAAGTCCTTCATATTGTTAAAAGTGGCTAGATTCTAATGTTGTCTCGTAATGTTGATAATTCTCATTGTATATGTTATGCTATGAATAAAGCTGGCTTACCTAATATTAAATCAATTAAAATTCATGAAAATGATGATTTTAAATTAAAAAAAAAATGTAAACGCAGTGAAGAAATAAGTGCAGTTAACTAAATAAAATACCTCGGAGTGTTTTTTTATGAAAATTTGAGATGGGACTGCCACATAGAATATATTTGTAATAAAATTCGTATGAGTTTTATATACTGAGACATAGCTTATGGAAGAACTGTATCATGCGTATTTATAAGTCACTGGTTGAATCTGTGCTCACTTACGATATATGTGTTTGGGGCGCAGCTACCTGCACTAATTTATCTCCTCTCGAGATAACCCAAAAAAGAATTTTAAAAACAGCATTGTTTAAAAATAACCGTTAACTTAACGGTAACTGTTAACTTGTTTCAAGTTTCTAAAATGCTAGACATTAACAAACTATATATCAGAGCTTCAACTTCAACAAACTTCCAAAAAATTTTGCTAACCTCCAAAAAGACACAAGATTTGTAAAAAAACCAATCAATGCAAGTCCCGCTATTGGATTTTCCTCGGTACAGAGAAGTTTGTTGCGTACTGCTCCCAAAATATTTAACGTCCTGCCGCAACATTTAAAAAATAAAAGCTACACAGATATTAAGAAAAATCTACACTTTTGGTTTGCTAGAACTTAGTGAAGATATATTAAAGAACTTGGTATAATGTTTGTTAAATTTGCTCATATAGGATTGATTTAGTGTCTGCACTATCTTCTGTGAATAATCTGCCTTTCTTTCCACAAATTGTAGTAGAGTAGTAATGCTATATTATTACTGTATAGGTGCACGCACAAATTTATATACTTAATTGTGCACCTCATCACATAAATTGTAATGTATGTACTACTTCCGAAATATACTTTATTATTATTATTATTATTATTATTAGTCATTTATTAAATATATTTTCAGTTTTTTGTAAACTCTTGAACTAAATGGGATTTCAAGAGGATTTTTTCTTCACTGGCTGCCGAAAATAATAATCTAAAAACGTTTTCTGGATTTTACGAAATTGCACTAATGAGTAACAATGATATGTTTTGATGTTTTTTTTTTTTGACACAAATAACATTTAAAATCGATTTGAGTGTTAAAAACTTTTTCAATAGTTTCTGAAAAACCTATTTCAGAATAATTTAAAATTGTATCTATTAATTTTGAAGTTCTCTGCTGAAAATTAATAGTTATCGCGTATCGAGACCCCTGCCTTGGGCAATAAAAATAGAAATATTTTTGTGGAAATAAAAAAAAGTTATATAGTTAATTTAAGACATATTTTAAAATTAGAATTTAGTATATGGGTCTAAAAAATAAAAAATTGATAAGGGCCGGTTTCATATGTTTTAACTCAAAACATCAAATTAGTCTTAGTTATTATAAAAACTGTTATTTGACAGGTTATTTTCTGATAATAAAACAATGTGAAAATCATTGTTAAAATTATAACCAAATATAAAAAAAGAGCCGCTCTCTTTTTTAATACTTTTTTTATTCCAATCTAATGCTTTTGATAAGTTCTAAATGGTATCAATTTTCTTTAAATACTTTTAATTCTATGTCTATCTATAAAGCATCACATTTTTAACAGGTTATAACTCAAAATCGAGTAAAGACGTTAAGATACGGGTTTCACTTTATTTCTTAGAATTGCTTCAAGTTTTTGCCTACGCTGTTGCCAAGTCTCAATAATTTTTTGAAAATAGCGAAAAAAAAAGTTTTTTTCTAATTTCTTATTTCAAATAGAACACTCTGTATCTTTAACACTCATTTAGAAGCCTGATCCTCCCCCGTTCAAAAAACGTATAATTTGTCATAAGCTTTCAGAACAAACAACAGAAACAACAACAACAACAACTAATCTACATTAATTTAATTAGAAACAGTTTTCTCTTGGAAGAAAAATGGTTCATAATTTTTTGTTTTTGACGCACCACACCATACATTTAACTTAGGGGCATCTCCTTCAAACTCGTGGTAAACTCTAGGGTTTTTGTCACACAAAATTTTTAGGTGAAACGTTGTTTTACCTGTCGTTTTTTGACAAAAGTGTCAGATTATTATTAATTATTTACGTTATTCAAAAATATTTACCCAAAGAGAAAAGGCGCAGTCCGTTTTGCTATACACTAATACACTAATTCATTACAATAATAAGAAGAAGATTCAGCACAATTTTTGAAAAAAATCCGCCTACTAAAATGAATCCTAAGCTGGGTAAGAAAATTTTCAGAAACTGGGACAATGAAAAAGACAAAACAGAGACTTCTGAAAACAATGTTTTAAGTGACATTTTATAGGTCAAAGAATGGAGTAAAGTACATAATCTTTTAAAGTTAATTAAGTTTAAAGCGTATAAGATACAAACTTATCAAAAAATTGAAAATCATGCTATTGAAAAGAGATATATCATGTGTGAGACATTATTAGATCTATTTAGAAATCAACCGGATGCAATTCAAATAATGTCAGATGAAGCATCGTTTCACTCTAAGTGGAAAAGTAAACAAACATAACTGCATAACGAAAATCCTAGAGCGAGTTTGAAAGAAATGCCCCTAAGGTAAATATATGGTGTGGTTCGTCAAAAACAAAAATTTATGGACCCATCTTTTTCCAAGAGAAAACTATAACTGGAAACAATTATACAGATATGTTAGACATTTTTTTGTACCTCAACTGGAACAAGAAGGAATACTGCATGATATATATTTCCAACAAGATGGTGCCCATCTCACTGTAATAAGGAATTCATTAAACACAACTTTTGGAAACAACTGGATAGGTCAAGCTGGCCCCATCGAATGGGTTCCTTATTCTCCTGATTTAACAATACCCGATTTTTTATACGGGGGTATATTAAGGAAAGGTGCTATAGTCCTACTCCTGCAAATTTAAATGAACTCAGAAATAACGTAATTAACATTTTTAATACAATTACCGCAGGAACGCTCCCAAATGATTTTGCCAATTTTGTTTTTCGCCTACGTACATGTATTGAAGAAAATGGAGGTCATATTCGGCAGTTAATGTATTAGTTTATTAATTTAATTAATACGTTTGTTCTGCTGTATCTAACAAAATTAATGTAGATTAGTTATTTCTGTTGTTTCTGTTGTTTTTTGTTTTGAAAGGTTATAACAAATTATACGTTTTTAGAAAAGAGAAGCATCAGACTTCTAAATGAGTGTTAGAGATGCTGGGGGTTCCATTTGAAATAAGCCCTTAATCTGCATTGGGAAAAATTTTTTTTTTGCTAATTTCCGAAAATAATTGACACTTGGCAACAACGTGGGCAAGAACTTGAAGCAATTCTAAGAAATTCAGTGAAAACCGCATCTTAATGTTGTTACTCGTGTTTGAGTTACAACCTGTTAAAATGTGATACTTATAGATGGACACAATCTTATTTAATACTTTTAATGCTTAAATTATTAATTATGATGTACAAGATTTTGGAATCTGCGCACCTCTCGGAAGTGCCTCAATGTGAAGGACCAGAAATTTGTTACTACATCATTTTATGTTTCTTATTTTAATAATATTTCAACCCTATCTTAGTAGCTCTAGGATTTTAAAAACCTATTCGTCTTTCTTTTTTGCTGGTCATCAAATTACCGGTCATTAAATTAGGTCTACTCGTCCCTGTACCATTTAAGTAATTTACATAAGAAAACACATCCCATAAAAAGTTAATTACCAAAACGGATGTTAATTTTTAAACCTTCCAGTGTTTGTTTATAATAATCTGCATTTATCAAAAGTGACCAAATTAATGCACAAAAGAGTAGAGGCTTTACTTATTCATTTTAAACAATCGTGTAAACCTGATCCCTTCTTTTAAAAAAATACAGCTTTTAACATGGTAAATAAAAAATCAGATTGTATATTTAACATTTTAGAATAATGGACCGGTTTCGTCAAAATATTTTTAGATACTATACCCGCCGAAGACATTCGCAATATAATTGTTTGTTAATTTAAACAGTGTTTGAGTTTTTCAAGGACATTAAAGTCATTATTATGAATAAAAGTGCTAAGTGCGACCCTATATAATTGTTAAAGTTCTCTAAATGTTATAATATTTACAACAGATAGACCTAAGCCGTATCAAAATGGTGCAGAAATAAAAAAGTTATTAGGGAATAAAAATTACGAACTAACTAACATATAACTATAAAAAAAGGTTAACGTAGTTTTGAGGTCGTCACCAACAAAAGTTTATTGTTTGCCTCGTAAGAGTATTGATAGCGATAATAACCCCCTCCGAGATTTTTTCATATCTTCACGTTTCATGGTCTCTAGATGCCAAAAAATATGTTTTCTCAATTCCGTTCTGTCTGTCTGTGTGTCAAATAGCAAATTTAGATAGAGTTATATCTAATTATTGGTTTCAAAGATACTAACTTGGCTGAATACGAAGATTTTTTAAAGTTAATTTTTTTAACATGTTAGTTGGCCGCCATTTTGTTCGGCTATCTTGAATTTGTAACACAACTTTACCAGCCAATCTCTATATCATACTTAATGCTTGCACAAAATTTGAAAATAATCTAATAAGTAGTTTTTTTCAGACTGGTTTTTTAAATATTTTGTTAAGCCGCCATTTGGTTTTGCTATCTTATATTCGTACCAGAATGTTATAAGTTCATTCTTATGTATTTTTTTGGCAAAATTTGAGGTAAACTGGATAATAAGTTTTTTTAGTAATATTTTTTTAACGTGTCCTAGGCCGCCATCTTGTTCCATCATATTACATTTTTACCAAAATATTACCAGGTGATCCCCATATGAGCCTTAATTTTTGACTACAATTTGAAATCAATCTGATGTTCATTAAGTAGTTTTGTCAGGTTGTTTCTTATTAAGCCGCCATTTTGTTCCGCCATCTTGTATTCTTGTAGATTTTACCATCTTGAATTAATATCACAGTTTTACTATACTACAATTAGTTATGGCACACAATTTGAAGTTAGTTCATTAAGTAGTTGTGGCTGAATGTTTAAATATATTATTAAATCGCCATTTTGTTCCGCCATCTTAGATTCATACAAAAATTTTACCAGTTGACTCCTACATAATACTTTATTTTTGTGCAAAATTTGAGATAAATTGGATAATTAGCTTTTTTAGTAATAATTTTTTTAACGTTTCACTAGGCCGCTGTCTTGCTCTGGCATATTGAATTTTTACCAAAATATTACCAGGTCATCCCCATAAGAGCCTTAATTTTTCACTAAAATTTGAAGTCAATCTGACGAGTAGTTTTTAAGCTATGCCGCGAAAAGACAGACAGAAAAACCGACTGACTTGATAAAACGTATTTTTTGGCATCTAGTGACTCCAAAACGCGCAGATATGTAAAAAGTGAGAGGGTGTTTTTTCAGATTACAAAAATTTTATTTGGCCTCTGTTAACAGTTGATTCCTACATATTTGATATTTTTGCAAAATTTGAGATAAATTGGATAAGCACTCTCTTAGTAATAATTTTTTTAACATTTCACTATGCCACAATTTTGTTTTGCCATATTGAATTTCTACCAGGTCATTTCCATTTCACCCTTAATTTTTGACCAAAATTTGAAGTAAATCGGATAAGTAGTTTTTTAGCTATGCCGCGAACAGACAGACCGACGGAATCGAGAAAATATGTTGTTCGTCATCTAGGGACCCTGAAATGTAAGGATCTGAAAAAAATCTCGGAGGGTGATTTTTTCACGATTATAGTACTTCCCTTTTATGAGGGAAGTAAAAATAATTTTTATATCGTCTTCATATATGCTTTCTAATTATTATCGAAAATAAGTGAAAAACGAACATAATATCTTTTAAGAGCGTACCGACATTCATCTGAATGCACAAATAAAATAAATGTTTACTAATTTGATTTTTGCAAAAACACAAACTTTTTATGAGGGCTCCCAACAAGTTAGAATTTTTTTGGAAAGCACGACACTTATGAAAATTTAAAGAGATTTCAAAAGTTTTTTTTATTTTTAGAAAAGCAATGTAAACATATTCCTTTAACTCATGTCCCAAGTATCAAAGGGCTTTAGATGGACGTGTGTTTTAATTTTTTTGTTGTATTATCCACATGATTCAAAATAAAACATGTTGCCATTTAAAGGAGATTTCCCCATTAATTCTATCAAAGTTTTTATTTAATAGGTAATTTCAAAAGTCTGTGTAATATTTCAAATGTGCGTTTTACATTTTTAGCTATTTTATTTGAACTAATTTTTACAGGTATGACATAAGGGTAATGGTGGAAATCTCCGACCTTCCTTCAAAATTGATCAAAAAATCATTTTTTCGTAGATTGTGATGTATCACACAACACTAAATCACACAGTTCCACACTAGACCGAACAGCATTATTTGATTATTTACAGTTTCGTTGGTACGGGGCAGAGTAAATACCAGTGGTGGCTCGTGAGGTGTGAGTCTGGAGGGGCGCACCGGAATTCAAAGACTAATGACAAATACTGAAAGTTGCGTGACAATCTATTCTTTTTGTTTTTTGTTTTCTTGTACAGGGTGATCTAGATAACTCGATAGTTAAATTAAAATATGTTCCAAACAAAAGTTATCTGATTCGATCTGCTATTCATATGCTTATATTTTAATATACACGGGGTGTCTCAAAAAAGAAAGGCAAGTGCCAACTTTGTTTTTTGAAGTATAATATACCACATTTTTTTATGTTTTTGAATTTTAATTAAAGTCTGCATATTTTTTGTATATATGTATCAAAAATCAAAGGCTTTCGAAATATAGAAGGTTTTAGAATTACGGAATACTAGGATTTTTCAGATATAATTGCTTACCTATTTAAATATCAGCTGCTGCCTGAAAATAAAGGTTTATTTACTACTTGACACATTTTTTGTATGCTAATATCCTTCAAAATATTTACAAAATGAGATAAAATATTTTACATTGTTTTTAAATTCTGTTTGCTAAATTTGGATAGCATGGCACTAATTCAAACTTATAATCAACCATAATCAAGAAAATAGAAAAAAACTATAATTTCTAACCTAAATAAAGTGATCTTCAACAATTTTTCCCTGAATTTATTTAATATCATTATTTCTTTCTCTATAAACTGTATTATTTAAATAGCGCTAAGGGAAAGTCTCCATGTTCATTGATAAAGTGCTCAATCTGATTTTCTAAAAGTTGCAGATATGTTATCCCAGTTAAGTTGGCCACGGATAAAAGCGGACTTAACATCTTATGCCCAAAATTCTGCACCAACCTTGTATTAAGGATTTTCATCGGACCAAATATGGCAGTTATTCCAACTATAAATACCGGCAGTGGTAATTATCGCCTCATGGGTCCATAAATTGTTATGTAAATAACCTGAATCTTGATTAAGACTTGCTCTTATAATTTCAACAAATTCATGTCTCCTTCCTTTTTGTTCGTCATTTAATTGTTGAACTAGCCTAATTTTAAAATCGTGGTATCCTTTCTGCTGTAAAGTTCTCTGAACGGCCTCATAACTAACTCTCTTGTTTCGTGGTCCATACCTGACGACACAGGCTGTGATAGATTTTCTTGGATTTTCTTGAAAATAAAGTAATATATTAAGAGTCCTTTTTTCTTGTAATAACTTCTTCATCTGAATTATAGTTGGTACAGATGGTATTCTCTGACGATTCTCAATATTTTCCCTATATTGTTCTCGTGTTCTTGTGACGTTATTATTATTCTTGGAATAAAGCTCGATTTTGAACCTTCGAACAACCGAATAATTTAATATTAGTATTAGCACAAAATAAAAATGAGTCAAGCAGCAAATCAGACTTCAAACATTAATGTCATGTCATTCGAAAAGTAAACCTTTATCTCCAGGTAGCATCAGGTATCTAAATAGGTAAGCAAATATATTCGAAAAATCCTAGTATTGCGTCATTTTAAAATCTTTAATACAAAATTCAAAAACATTAAAAAATGTGGTAGATTATATATATAAAAAGAAATTGGTACGTGCCTTGCTTTTTTTGAAACACCCTGTATACATTAAAGTATAAGCTTATGAAAGAGCAGATCGAATCAAATAACTTTTGTTTGAAATTTTTTATTCTAATTTCAAAAATAACCGAAGTACTTCCATTTAAAAAGATATTTGAATCACCATTTTAAAGAAGAAAATTTAATTGAAAATGGAGCCGAATGATACATCTTTTAAAACATGTTTTCAACTTTAATTCATCCTCGAAAATGGCGGCCATTCGTAAATTTGTCACAATCTTAATAATAGAGAATAAACCTTGGAATAAACATAAAAACTTACAAAACTCAAATAATTTATATATCACATGATCCCTGATACAAATATTCTTAGAAGAGTGTGTGGGATAAGTATAGTATTTGACTAGTTACAGAAAACTCTATCAATAACAAAAAATTAAAAAGTAACGTAGTTAGCCCCTACCCTTTAAATTAAGAGTTACATGAGAAATAAAATATTTGTGTTTTGTAACTTTTTAAGAAATTTTGCTCTCCAAATATTTAGGTTCTGCCACATTTACGAATTACCGCCTCATTTAGAAATGAGAAATGTTGCCATAATTAGCGGATGAATATTGGAGCCCCCATCAATCTATCAAAAATATTTGTTGACAAAATTTATTTTTTAATTATAGAAATATTTGTTTAGGTTTATCCATTTTTATCGTAAATATTCTAGAACAATAAAAAAAAAATTAAAAAACTATATTGTAACAATGTGGAAGTAAAAAAAGGGGACCTGTATCAAGTTGCTCCCTCCAATTCCCAATGATAAACAAATTTAATGTTCAAAAGTTCAACCGAAACCAACTCAGAAACATAATATATTTACATAAAAGTGATTTGACCAAATGTTTCTTATTAAAAAAAAATCGGTAAATTTCCTTTACCCGGAACTTCCCTCGTTATGAATATTTTCTTTTATTAGGAATAGGGACGTGTGATCCAATTTAATTCTGCACGCAGTAATTTAGTAACACATATACAGGGTGTTTCAAAAACATGTATCGTCGCCGGTGGCGAGATTCCTCACCCAAAAATCAAACTAAAGTCCATATCAACAAGGGCCCAATCTCTAAGATACAGTGTGTTAAAAATTTAATTTTTGTATGTTTTTTTCATAGACCTCGTACATTTAAATTTGGTAATATGTATACTGAGAGTGTTCCTTTTTCCCAGGTCGTGAACACCTTTACCCCCCTCACGAAATTTTTACTGGGAGGCCACTTGCCATTTTTACATCAAATTTAAATTCCTTGTTCTGTTCTGTAACTTTTTTGTCTCTAGGATGTTTTTGATATTATAAAACAAATTATTTCAAAATTCACTGAATACTTTTACGTAGTACAAACCACTAGTCTTCAAGACGTCTAACTTATGTTTTAAAAAATCGCCCCGCGTCTTTGAAACTAGTGCATACTTAAATGAAGATTATTTAATATTTAATTGCTCGGAAAGACACCAGTCAACAAATAATTTTACTGCTTAATATTTAACTTAATCAACTGATTCAGAGAAATGTTTATAAAATAATTAAAAAGAAGGCAGCTCGTTTATATATAGCCTAGTTAATGCCAAACCTGTTATTGAAATTTCCTTCTTTGCATTTTTCAATTTAATATGATATGACGTGCCTACATATTAAGAGAATCTTGTGATTGTATAAGTAGCAGTGAAGGAAATAACATTAATATTACGTGATTTACTGTGAGCATTTATTATCTTCTAAAAAACCAGATGTCATTAGAAATGGGCAAGGCGAAAAATCCCCGTTTCAGAATTATTGCTTTATAAATAAAAGAATTTTAAATTGGGTTTATTTACTAATAAATGCCCACTTATCATGGTTATATGTTTTTTACAATTTAATTTTATTCTGAGAACTGAAAGAGGCTCTTTAAATAAGTTAGGAATAAGATGTTAGGAAATAAGGGTGACTCCTGACCTGATTTTAAGACATATGTTGAATGCACATAATTATTTGGTAATAACTTTCTACAAATTCTATAAACTGAAATTTATTTAATTTTTAGCTATTAATAAGCAACAATATAAATTCATAAAAAGCACACCTGTGTTTAATGCAACTCTGTACGAGGAGAGTTATGGATAAACACAAGTTTACCATTTTTTATATCTATTTTTATATTATTATTATTTCATAACATTTACATTGCCTATACAAAAATAAATTATATCATATATTATTTTCCCCCGTAAAAATATTTTATTAGAGGAAATGGAATTTTACCGAAGATTTAAACATTTTCTTAGGTCGCCATTTTGTTTTGCTATATAGGATTCGCACTAAAATTTTATCAGTTTGTTTCGAACTTAAATTTTGTGCAACATTTCAAGTCAATTGGATAAATAGGTGCCCATTTTGTTCCGCCATGAAGGCTTGACAGCAAGATCTTACCAGTTTATCTCTATATCACATTTGTGTGCACAATTTAAGATCTATTTGATAAACAGTTTCTTAATAATGATTTTATAAAACATTTTGTGAAGCCGCCATTTTGCCTCGTGATTTTTACCCAAACGTTACAATTATTTGACCCTCGATTCTTGACCAAGTCAATCGGATAAGTAGTTTTTGAACTATGTCGCGAACATACATAACGAATATCAACAGATCGATGAAAATGGAAGAACTCGTTATTCAGGATCTAGGGACCCTAAACTGCAAAGATTTGAAAAAATCTCGGAGTTTCTGGAGAAAACTTCTGGTTGAAAAATCTGTATTAATATTTTGTCCTATTTGAGAAAATATAACAGAAAAATAAGGAAGTACGCTACTATTTTAGTAAAGCGTAGTCATTTTTTACACATTTTAATCTGCTATAATTCATTTTACAAGACACGAAAATGAGAAATTGTAATATTACAAAAATATAAAAAAAATCGGTACATTTCCTTTACCCGGAACTTCCCTCATTATGAATATTTCCTTTTATTAGGAATAGTGAAGTGTGAAGCAATTTAGTTCACACATATACTGTTTTTTCAAACATTTTTATTGGACGCCATTTTGTTCCAATATATTGGATCCCTACTAATATTTTACCAGTTTCTACTTCATTTTGGGCATAATTTAAAATTAATTCAATAAGTAGTTTTTACATGGACACACACCGCGATTTTGTTACGTCATGTTGAATTCGCACCAGTTTAACCTAATATCATATTTCATTTTTCTCAAAAATTTACAGTCAATTGAATAGGAAGATTTTTTTACGTTAATTTTTTTAACGTGTTATTTGGAGTATCTTGAATTCGTAACACAACTTTACCAGCTTATCTCTATATCACACTTAATGCTTGCACAGAATTTGAAATTAATCTAATAAGTAGTTAGTTTTTTTTCAGACTGATTTTTTAAATATTTTATTAGGCCGCCATTTTGTTTTGCTATCTTATATTCATACCAAAATGTTACTAGTTCATTCTTATGTAACACTTGATTTTTTGCAAAATTTGAGGTAAATTGGATAATTAGTGTTTTTAGTAATAATTGTTTAACGTTTCACTAGGCCGCCATCTTGTTCTGGTATATTGGATTTTTACCAAAATATTACCAGGTTATCCACATACGAGCCTCAATTTTTGTCCATTTGATGAGTAATTTTTAAGCTATACCGCGAACTGACACACAAACCGACAGACAGACCGACGGGCTTGATAAAACATATTTTTGGCATCTAATGACGCCAAAACGCAAATATATATAAAACTTAAATTCGTGGGTTATGGGACTGCAATAAGGTCTAAAGTCAAACCACTATTTTCAATTGCTCAGCATTGAAAATAGTGGTTTCACTTTAGACCTTATTGTAGTCCCATAACCCACGAATTCAAGTTACACTTATTCATTAGGGACACGAAATGCCTATCCAAAATATATATAAAACGTGAGAGGGTGATTTTTTCAGATTACAAAAATTTTATTTGGCCGCCATTTTGAATTAGTACCCCACTTTTATTACTTCATCTCTATAATACAATTAGTTATGGCACACAATTTGAAATCAGTGAATTAAGCAGTTTTTTCAGGCTCAATTTTTAAATATTTTATTAAGCCGCCATGTTGTTCCACCATCGTGGATTCGTCCCAAAATTTTACCAGTTGATTCCTACATAATACTTGATTTTTGTGTACAGTACATTTTGCGATACATTGGATAAGCACTTTCTTAGTAATAATTTTTTTAACATTTCATTAGGCTGCCATTTGGATTTTTACCAAAATTTTACCAGGTCATCGCCATATGACCCTTAATTTTTAACCAAAATTGGAAGTCAATCGGGTAAGTAGCTTTTTCGCTATGCCGCGAATAGATAGACCGACAGACAGACAGACCGACGGAATCGAGAAAACATGTTTTTCGTCATCTAGGGACCCTGAAACGTAAAGATCTGAAAAAACCTCGGAGGGTAATTTTTTCACTATTGCAACACTTCCCTTTTATGATGTCATATTAATAAATATAACTTTTTTTAAATGAGACCTGTAAATTTTACTTTTAATAGACACGTTTCTTTTTTCAGATTATAACTATATCGAATTTTATCTCTGAAAATAAATGAGGAAATGGAGAAAAACTTCTCCATAACGTTAATGCGGTGAAGAGAGGAAGATAACCTTTATCACCCACGTCGGTCTTATGGGGTAGTTTTTCTTTATTTCATCGTTTATTTTAAAAAATAAAGGAATCAAACTTAATATACAGGGTGTCCTCAGATGAGGTTACTTATACCACAAAGGGGCTTAATTTTTAGTTTTTCGATAAAAAGTCATTATTTGTAAAAAAATGTTCGTGTTCAAAAAAACAATTCACTTGTATAACATGTATTTAACTACCTCTATTTCAAAAACTGAAATTTCAAGTAAATATTACTTAAAAAGCCCTTTTCCCGAATGCCTTACTATTATTTTTTTACCTATATTTCAAAGTTTATGAGCTCTCTATATAACAAAATCAATTTTTTCTCAAAGTGAATAAGCAAAATCTTTTATGAATGGTGCATTTGAATTACAGGTAACCTCATCTGAGGAAACCCAGAGTATAGAATTAGGAAAAAGAGGCAAGTCACAAATAAAAAACTTAGCAGGTAGTGAACCAGTTTGGTTTTTGGATTATTTTGATATCTTGAAAGCTATTTATAGCAGATTAAAAAGTGGTCGAGTTAAAATAACTACGTTGTACATGATTCAAAATGGGTAAAAGTTAATAAAGAAGATAGATTTATTAAAACTCGTATTATTGTTCTCAAACAAAAAATATGTCAAATATCAGCGGAAGAAATAAAATATTTAATACAGAACGGAAGCTTTCTCGTCTTTGGTCAATTAAGAAATTATGGTTTTTGGGATTAGACCGTGTCAAATTGGAATGACTATCCGACTTTTTGCCTTCGATTGCACAAGGCATCATCAAGGGTCTTGATTCCACGAGATTCAGGTGAGATTGTATACCCGTCTTGTGCATACCGAACCATGATCCCCTGTTTACATTGGTTTCTACCTGTGATGTAGACGTGGTCCATATCTTTATTAAAGTTTTTTATATATCTTCTGGACCACCACCACCAGCATATTAAATTTACAATGGAAATTGAATCCAGTGGAACGATTCCCTTTCTAGATGTATTTGTTCAAAGGAAGGAAAGTGGTACATTAGGATAGTCTGTATATAGAAAACCGACGCATACAAATAGACACTTAATTGTAAATTTCCACCACCACCAGACTAAACAAAAATTCAGAAAAAAATATAGATAAAACATTACGCAATTATCAGAAAATATAGATTTGATTACCAGTATTTCTTTAATGGTTGACGGCCATTCATTAAACTTTCACCAAATCAACGCAAACCCTATTCCTCCTGTACATCAATGATCTGCTTTCTACCCGCAATACTGTGCAGGCGATAGTACACTCCCCTCCAATATACAATTTCTCAAACCTGTCGCCAAGACTGAAACTGATGATAGGCGTCGAATAATGACTTTATCCCTAACCGAGGGCCTCATTAAAATCGTAGAATGGGCAGCAAAGAACCTTGTCCAGCTTAACGTCACTAAGATACAATCATGTTTACTATCTCAAAAATTATCTCCCAGTACCCTCAACATTCACTTCAATTACCACAACAGCCGCGGTTTGGGTTTTCTTTTCCGAGCTCGAAAATACTTTTCTTATGACAACTTGTATACCCTTTACACTTCGCAAATCACAACCAGCCTTAAATATTGCTCGTACATATAGGGAGTAGTCTTTCCTACAATCCTTAATGTCCTTGACTCTATCCAAAGAAGAGTGATTCGCCTGATCGATGATAGGAACATCACAAAGAAGCTTATGATGTCTTTTTCTAATGAGCAAGTATTTAAATCCCGCCTCAATAAACTTTCGCTGTCCTCATTTATAGCAACAACGTACCTAGTACTTTGGCCTTCGGCCTTCCGGCTTCATGGTCTACTCATATATAAAAAAATATGGTCAAAACATCTGGGCGAGTCGCTATCCTAATAAAAGAAGATATCTTGTTATCTAAAATCCCACTCATAACGAAATCCAATGAATCATATGTTGTTTCAACAATATTTTTCAGAATGAAGTGTTAAACTACATTCTCCCTTCACAACCATTAAACACCATCAACTTCAAAGACTTTCTACCCCAGCTTACACCCATAATCATGGGTGACCTAAGCGCACGCAATATTCTATGAAGGTCTACTTCCACAGACAAAAAAGGTAGGGTCCCACACAAGTAACTAATGAAGAAAATTTAGTCAGACGGAATTATAGAGCCAATACATTTCAACATAGAACGGAAGCTTTCAAGGCTCTGGTCAATTAAGAAATCATGATTGTTGGGATTAGACCGTGTCAAATTGAATTACTATCCATGGATAATAATTTCAATTTGAAACAATACATTTATGACACCTTCCTATGTAACCTTATCTCGCATAAATGTTACTCTTTGCAGCTTAAACATTGCTACAAAACTACAATGAAGTGTCCTTGAAGACAGTTGCGATCGTATACTCACAACACTCGAAAAAACGCTTTCACAACATACGGTATCTCTAATCTTTAACTATAAAAAGGCAAATTGGAAACTCTATAAGACATCCCTCTTTCTACCAGACATTACATCAAAGATAGATACAACTGTACAAAATTTTATTCAAGCTATACCTAATTCAGCTAATGCAAGCATTCCCAAAATAGAATTTCGACTCAACCAGCCTCCTACTCAATGGTGGAACGATGACTACAAAATAGCAATTACGAACAGAAAAGAAACCCTAAATAAATATAAAAACATATTAATAAATAATTTCATAGAATTCAAAAATGCAAAGCTATAGCTAGAAAAATGTAGAGATGCGAAACTTCCTCTTTGAGCTATGGAGCACGGTGAACAAATTAAAAGGCAGACTAATAAGGAATATATCAGAAGCACTTCTACTTAACCTTTAGTAACAACCCAGAGGAAGAAAACGAAACAAACCCAATCATAAGTTTTAATTTAAATTCTGATCAAAATCTAAAATCTTTCAATCTACCTCTTACACTAAAAGAATTAAACTATGCCCTAAATTCAAGTAGAGACAGATTCCCCGAAATAGACAATATAAGAATTCCACTAGTTAAAAACCTCCCCATAAAAGGAATTACACATCTTTTGAATATGTACAACCTAATTTGGGATATACTATCTATTTGTAGACAATCAATACTAATACCAACTCACAAACCAACGAAATCAAATTTCTTCGTCAAAGGCTATAAACCTTTAGCGCTCACCAGCCATCTATGTGGAATATTAAAGAGAATGGTAGACAATAGACTCTCCCGGATCCATTAAAAAAGAAGCCTCCTCACAAAATAACAAATATAATTTCGCAATGAAAGACTCGTGGTCACCTAGTGTGATTTGAAAACAACATTCGATACAGTTAATAGATCAAATATACTACAAACCTTTCTTAACTGGAAGATAACAGGGAACATATTTAGATCTATAAAATCAATTTTATCAAATAAGTTCGCATAAGTCATCAACTAAAACCAATATTTCCTCAATTAAATGGTGTCCAACAAGAATCTCCCATCAAACCAACACTACTTTAATAAATTTTGTACCACCATCAATATTATTCAAGTTATTCGTCGATGACATTCTTATATACCATTATTCAACCAATTACATAGAGAACAAATTCTTCAAAATTGTTTAGCGAATCTGCCAAATTGGGCGAATTCCAATAGAATGTCTTTTTCTACCACTAAACCTATCTATGTTCATTTTGCTGGAAATCCAACTAACTAAATCTTTCTCTAAACTCAATTGAAATTCCAAATCAACTAAATAATTTTTCTAAAAGTCACAATTACAAAATGACAGTGACAGAAGCGAAACATAACTGGCTAACTTATAGTTTTAAGTACCATGGCAGACCTGGTCTACCTCTTAAACCTTTTTACTGAATACGGGGGTACATTTTTAGCACTCATATTTTACTCTACTTTAAACTGGAAAATAGGCATAAATTATCTAAGAACAAAATGCATTTCGGACCTAAAATTCACCAAAATGTTATCTGGGCTAAAAGGGAGTTCTCACATATCTACATTGATGAAGGTCTACAAATCAGTTATTTCATCCAAAACAGATCAGCTAAAGAGATCTTATTCACAATTCCGGTCTACACCTTATATTAGAGGCATTCCGAACTAGCTTTGTAATATGTTTTTATTGTGAAGCCTTACACCTTTGTAGAGAATATCACCTAATGAAATATGTCGTCACCTTAAATATTTTCTTACAAGGCCTCTAAATTATGAATACATCATATCACAGGACATTAGACATAGATGGGGAGCCCACAAGGGCAGCACTTAGGCTCACTAGGGCCCATTGTGCTATCCCCCAAATAGGCGTGTCAGGCCAAGAGCCTACTCTTTTTTTAGAAAGGAAAGGACCCTTTCAGGTCGTGCACGTCCCACAAGCTCGGGTTCCACATAGGTGTCACCCAAGCAAAGCAGTCTTGCGTTGACTAAAGCGTCAAATCGACAGCCTAGATGCTCGATAGTTTTATCTACCTCACCACAAAACCTGCAGTATGGATCGTTGTCGAGTCCAATATTATATAGGTAATATTTCACAAGCCAACGTCCAGTAAGGACCCCGGTAATAGTTCTAAGTTGGCCTCTATTTAGATTTAGAAGTCTATTAGACTAGAACGCCTATAAGGACCTGATATGAAGACCTTAGACTGTCCTGTTATCTCGTGCCATTCAGTATGGAATTCCTCGACAGTCCGATTCTTAATCCTAGCCTTTACAGCTGAAGGAGCAATTTCGAGAGCATGTTCGGGCCCAGTGAAAGCAGTGTTGCTACCTTCCCGAACCAGCTGATCCGCCCTTTCATTACCCCCAATGCCCTGATGGCCAGGCACCCAAATGACGCTAACCCTATTGGACCCACACAGCCTCTCTAGGGCTCTCCTGCATTCAAGTGTTGCAGCGAATTGACCCTGTTCAAGGACAGAGCTTTAATCGCGGCTTGACTATCACAGCATATATAGATATGCTTGTCATGATATCATCTGGAAAGGTTTTCCTGTACGCAGTCCAAGATTGCTGTAATCTCGGCCTGATATACAGTCGCATACCGTCCAAGAGCAAGACTAATTCTTGCCCTGGGTCTCTCCCCATAGATTCCCGCCCCAGATCCCTCCTTTATTAGAGAGCCGTCTGTAAACCCGACAAGGCTCTCCGGTTTGAGGAAAGACGGGGAGGAATCCCTCCATTGTTCTCTCTCAGGAACAATTACACAAAATTTTTTAGAAGCAATTGAGACCAGAATAATGGCATCTCTCCTGGCTAGTAGAGTGTCTGATCTGATCAGTTCAGTCCAAACTCGCGTATGCCCAAAATTCCAGTCTCTGTGTATCCAACGACCCCAGTCGTTTAAACGAACAGAAGCCTTCCGAGCCTCTTCCTCTACAAGCAAGTGCAGAGGACTTAGTCCCAGAATAGCCTCCATAGATCGGGTCGGTGTGGTTCTTATGGCTCCAGTTATGCCCAGACAAGCAAGTCTCTGGAGCTTGTCAAGCATCCTCCTGTATGTCGTCCTGCGAGTGGCGAGCCACTACACAATAGCGCCGTAAGTGATCATTGGCCTTATCACTGACTTGTAAAGCTAATCCACAATACGAGGTTTTAAACCCCAAGTTGATCCGAATGACCGTCTGCACGCCCACAGACACGCTGTGGTCCTTTTTGTGAACATTTCAATATGAGTCGGGAATCTATTAAGACTGATAGTTTACCGACCCGGACGATCTCAACTCTTTCCCAAAGAGGGTGAGCCTCTCAAGGTCCACTTTCCTCTTGTGGGTAAATGGTACCATTTCGGTCTTATCGGATTAACAGACAGACCGTGTTTTTGGCACCACTATTCCACCATTGCCAAAGGTGCATGAGCCTTATAATGGTGTTTGGGAACTTGCCTATTATTATAACGGCAAGATCATCAGCGTAGCCTTGAGCATAAACTCTGCTCTCGTTGAGAGTATGAAGCAGCCCATCCACAACCAGACACCACAAGAGCGAAGAAAGAAGTCCGCCCTGCAGACATGCTTTGACCACGGACGAGCACATCGTCACGCTCCCAAGAGAAGAGGTTATGATTCTGCTTTCAAGCATGACGCGAACCCACCTAATTACAGCCCTATTCACGCCAAAACTCTCAGTAGCCACACTAATGGAGTCAAAGGTGGTGTTGTTAAACGCCCCCTCGATATCCAAGAACAGACCCAGAGCCATCTCCTTGGAGTAGACCCCCCTCCAGTCTACTGACTAGACTATGAAGCGCCATCTCCGTCGACATGGCTGTTCTCTAAGCGTGCTGGAATGGATGCATAGGATTTCTATCCAGGGCGCCATTTCTTGGATCACAGGACATACATATGGCTCCAACATTAGACATCATAAGCTCGTCCAGAGGATGCAAACCGCACCATATCCTCTTGTGAACACAATTGAACGTTACACATTTCTAACAAGGAACTCCTCCCGATAATAACAAATTAAACGAATTCTCTAAAAACTTATACCCAAGTAATTTTTTGAAAAGAACCTTAGCTATTCTACCAAAATCTAAATATTCTGATTATAACATTATGCAGTGTGGCCCATATTGGTGTTCCATGATTGGGATCTTAAAAACTATAAGAGGTGCAGATTCGGTTAAATGGGGAAAGTTGTAGGACATCATTAGGCTAACTCAAAACTGTTTTGAATAGCACTCTATCTCTTTTAGTTTTTGAGATATTTTTGGAAATTTGAAATGCTGCATTTTTATTATGCGCCATAACTTTTTTACTTTTTGAGCTATCATAATTCTAAAAACACTTTTTCACAACAGTTTTTATTTCCGAAGAATACAAGGTTGCTAATAGATTTTTGATTCAACGTGTGGATATTTTGTAAACATCATCAGGTTTTTTTTTATATACTTCGTAACGATGTATCACTTGTTTGTAAAAAAATTAGAACTAACCCAAAAACTAGATGTTTTTAATTTTTTTCTCCAGAAATATGGCATCAAGGTAAGATTATTTTTTACCCCTGTGTAAGTACAAGTTCAAACTCAGATCCATTTTCACTAACTCATTGCTGACATTTTTTGAAAACAGCATTAGTTACTCTTCAAATTGTGTTTCGGTTAATACTAGTTAAAACATCTCTAACTCTTTCGTCTAAAATCTCAACTATTACTACTCATTCAAACTCGAGGAGGTCAAAATGTCCGCAATGGGTTAGTCAAAAATTTGCACTTTAATTTAAGGTCCATTAGAGAGTGTGATTTTTTAATTAATTAGAAGATTTTAGTAAATTATTAGTATCTAATAGTGTACTTACACGGGGGTAAAAAATAGTCTTACCTTGATGCCATATTTCTCGAAAAAAATAAAATATTTAGTTTTTGGGTTAGTTCTAACTTTTTTGCACACAAGCAGAGCATAGTTAGAAAGTGAAACATAAGCTCTTCCTAACTAGGTAAAAATCCAATGTGGCGTCTATAAGAAAAACAAACCTGATGATGGTTAACAATACGGAAACGTCGAATCAAAAATCTAATAGCACCCTCGTATTCTTGGTAAAAAACTGATTCTAAAAAGTATTTTCAGATTTATGATTGCCCAAGAAGTGAAAAGTTACGGAGGAGCATAATAAAAAATCCAGCTTTTCAAATTTTCAAAAATATCTCCTAAAAAAACTAAAAGAGCTAGGGTTGTATTCAAAACAGTTTTGATTTAGCCTAATGATGGCCTAAAAATTTCCCTATTTAACCGAATCTGTATCTCTTATAGTTTCTAAGATCCCTATACATGGGAGTCCAAAATGGGCCACACTGTATACACA
Source organism: Kuschelorhynchus macadamiae (assembly GCA_030620095.1). NCBI lineage: Eukaryota > Metazoa > Arthropoda > Insecta > Coleoptera > Curculionidae > Kuschelorhynchus > Kuschelorhynchus macadamiae. The sequence goes on along the minus strand of JAUTXW010004453.1, from coordinate 45,278 downwards.
GATGGCTCAAAACAAACAATAAAATGCGGGCAGCTTTCTGTTGCGACACCGTCCAACGAACAGAAACGCTGCATACTTCCACTAGTGTATTAAAATTATATGTTATCTCAATTATAATACACTATGCACTATCTACGAATCCCCGATATTGGGAAATAGAACTGACTCATTAAGCTCCATCGAATCAATTAAATCATACTCTGTAATCCACTCTATAGCTAAAGATATACAAAGTAAATTGAATAAAATATACATTAAAAAGAAAAAATATCTTATCTAGGTTCCAGGGCACGTAGGAATTACAAGAAACGAAAAAGTTGAAATCCTAGCCAAAGCAACCAACATAAATAGTATAACAACTAACAAATTATTCGGGGTGAAAGATTTACATAAAATAGACACATCAAGATCAAAAAATCTAATAAAATTAGAATGGAAGCTCCTCAACGAAAGTAATAAAATACCTGACATCTATAGCTTTTTCTATGAAAACCGAGAACTGACCTTCATTATGGAAAACTTACCAAGACGTTCCTCTGTCATCATGAGCATATTGCGCATAGGCCACACCTCACTTACTCATAACTACTTAATCGAGAAACAGAAACCACCAATATGCCAGGACTGCAACACTCAACTAACAATTACACTTATTTTTACAATGTTCACTAAATACGCAGATCTTCTAACAGACTTGGATCTAACAGGTGACCTAAAATATAAACTCTCTTACAAAAACACACATCTATTAATTGAATGTTTTAAGAAAATCATAACACAATGACAAAATATATAAAATAAATACTCTAGCTTCGAGAGCAAACAAACATTGCAAAATAGCCCACTCAAAGACACCAAAAAATCCTCTGGGTTGACCTGTTTTTAATTAATCTCTCTTTCACACACACACATGGCACTACAAACAAAAGAGAGGGTGAGCCTCTCAAGGTCCACTTTCCTCTTGTGGGTAAATGGTACCATTTCGGTCTTATCGGATTAACAGACAGACCGTGTTTTTGGCACCACTATTCCACCATTGCCAAAGGTGCATGAGCCTTATAATGGTGTTTGGGAACTTGCCTATTATTATAACGGCAAGATCATCAGCGTAGCCTTGAGCATAAACTCTGCTCTCGTTGAGAGTATGAAGCAGCCCATCCACAACCAGACACCACAAGAGCGAAGAAAGAAGTCCGCCCTGCAGACATGCTTTGACCACGGACGAGCACATCGTCACGCTCCCAAGAGAAGAGGTTATGATTCTGCTTTCAAGCATGACGCGAACCCACCTAATTACAGCCCTATTCACGCCAAAACTCTCAGTAGCCACACTAATGGAGTCAAAGGTGGTGTTGTTAAACGCCCCCTCGATATCCAAGAACAGACCCAGAGCCATCTCCTTGGAGTAGACCCCCCTCCAGTCTACTGACTAGACTATGAAGCGCCATCTCCGTCGACATGGCTGTTCTCTAAGCGTGCTGGAATGGATGCATAGGATTTCTATCCAGGGCGCCATTTCTTGGATCACAGGACATACATATGGCTCCAACATTAGACATCATAAGCTCGTCCAGAGGATGCAAACCGCACCATATCCTCTTGTGAACACAATTGAACGTTACACATTTCTAACAAGGAACTCCTCCCGATAATAACAAATTAAACGAATTCTCTAAAAACTTATACCCAAGTAATTTTTTGAAAAGAACCTTAGCTATTCTACCAAAATCTAAATATTCTGATTATAACATTATGCAGTGTGGCCCATATTGGTGTCCCATGATTGGGATCTTAAAAACTATAAGAGGTGCAGATTCGGTTAAATGGGGAAAGTTGTAGGACATCATTAGGCTAACTCAAAACTGTTTTGAATAGCACTCTATCTCTTTTAGTTTTTGAGATATTTTTGGAAATTTGAAATGCTGCATTTTTATTATGCGCCATAACTTTTTTACTTTTTGAGCTATCATAATTCTAAAAACACTTTTTCACAACAGTTTTTATTTCCGAAGAATACAAGGTTGCTAATAGATTTTTGATTCAACGTGTGGATATTTTGTAAACATCATCAGGTTTTTTTTTATATACTTCGTAACGATGTATCACTTGTTTGTAAAAAAATTAGAACTAACCCAAAAACTAGATGTTTTTAATTTTTTTCTCCAGAAATATGGCATCAAGGTAAGATTATTTTTTACCCCTGTGTAAGTACAAGTTCAAACTCAGATCCATTTTCACTAACTCATTGCTGACATTTTTTGAAAACAGCATTAGTTACTCTTCAAATTGTGTTTCGGTTAATACTAGTTAAAACATCTCTAACTCTTTCGTCTAAAATCTCAACTATTACTACTCATTCAAACTCGAGGAGGTCAAAATGTCCGCAATGGGTTAGTCAAAAATTTGCACTTTAATTTAAGGTCCATTAGAGAGTGTGATTTTTTAATTAATTAGAAGATTTTAGTAAATTATTAGTATCTAATAGTGTACTTACACGGGGGTAAAAAATAGTCTTACCTTGATGCCATATTTCTCGAAAAAAATAAAATATTTAGTTTTTGGGTTAGTTCTAACTTTTTTGCACACAAGCAGAGCATAGTTAGAAAGTGAAACATAAGCTCTTCCTAACTAGGTAAAAATCCAATGTGGCGTCTATAAGAAAAACAAACCTGATGATGGTTAACAATACGGAAACGTCGAATCAAAAATCTAATAGCACCCTCGTATTCTTGGTAAAAAACTGATTCTAAAAAGTATTTTCAGATTTATGATTGCCCAAAAAGTGAAAAGTTACGGAGGAGCATAATAAAAAATCCAGCTTTTCAAATTTTCAAAAATATCTCCTAAAAAAACTAAAAGAGCTAGGGTTGTATTCAAAACAGTTTTGATTTAGCCTAATGATGGCCTAAAAATTTCCCTATTTAACCGAATCTGTATCTCTTATAGTTTCTAAGATCCCTATACATGGGAGTCCAAAATGGGCCACACTGTATACACAGATGGCTCAAAACAAACAATAAAATGCGGGCAGCTTTCTGTTGCGACACCGTCCAACGAACAGAAACGCTGCATACTTCCACTAGTGTATTAAAATTATATGTTATCTCAATTATAATACACTATGCACTATCTACGAATCCCCGATATTGGGAAATAGAACTGACTCATTAAGCTCCATCGAATCAATTAAATCATACTCTGTAATCCACTCTATAGCTAAAGATATACAAAGTAAATTGAATAAAATATACATTAAAAAGAAAAAATATCTTATCTAGGTTCCAGGGCACGTAGGAATTACAAGAAACGAAAAAGTTGAAATCCTAGCCAAAGCAACCAACATAAATAGTATAACAACTAACAAATTATTCGGGGTGAAAGATTTACATAAAATAGACACATCAAGATCAAAAAATCTAATAAAATTAGAATGGAAGCTCCTCAACGAAAGTAATAAAATACCTGACATCTATAGCTTTTTCTATGAAAACCGAGAACTGACCTTCATTATGGAAAACTTACCAAGACGTTCCTCTGTCATCATGAGCATATTGCGCATAGGCCACACCTCACTTACTCATAACTACTTAATCGAGAAACAGAAACCACCAATATGCCAGGACTGCAACACTCAACTAACAATTACACTTATTTTTACAATGTTCACTAAATACGCAGATCTTCTAACAGACTTGGATCTAACAGGTGACCTAAAATATAAACTCTCTTACAAAAACACACATCTATTAATTGAATGTTTTAAGAAAATCATAACACAATGACAAAATATATAAAATAAATACTCTAGCTTCGAGAGCAAACAAACATTGCAAAATAGCCCACTCAAAGACACCAAAAAATCCTCTGAGTTGACCTGTTTTTAATTAATCTCTCTTTCACACACACACATGGCACTACAAACAAAATAGGACGATTACTTCGGCGGTCCAACATATGTATAATCTTTAATACACATAAGAAAATTGGACAATGCTTGCGATCCCCGAAAGATGCATCTTTTGAAACAGGAGTATATAAAATTCCTTGCTCCTATGGAGAAGTGAATTTGAGAGAACCCGTACGTTCAATATCTACTAGACTTGAGAAACACGAACAATACATTGTAAAGAAATAAATTTTCAATCTGCTGTAGCTGAACATCAGCATACCACTAGGCATGTTTGAAATGTAAAACCAAGGTTCTATAAACGAGAAATTAGAAAATCTATTGAAAATTTTAAACATACAAAAAACTTTAATAGAGATACGGTTTTAGGTCTACATCACATGAGTATAAAAAGCCCGCCTGAATCTTCCCAAACTCATTCCGTGTTCGGATCTGGTGGATTAAAGATCCCTGAAGATATTCCATGCGATCTAAGGCTAAACGTCGGATAGTCACTTCAATATGACACGGTCTAATCACAATGATGATGACATGATTTCCTAAATGAAATATTTATTATTGTATAAAGTGTACGGGACTGCTTCCAAATAAATTAAAACAAGTTATGTTTGTTTTAGTTGGAGAACTATGTACCATCAACACCACGGGAGAGCCAGGAACATGTAAACTTCATTCGGATTGCCCGGGAGTCGAAGAACTGGGCAAAAGAAATATCCCTATTACCCTGTGTGGGTTTTTTCAGCTTGTAGATCCTGTAGTATGTTGTAAAAGTAAGTAACATGTAAAAAAAAATCAACCTACAATTGTTAAATGTTTATGTCAACAATATTTAAAAACATCGACGAACTTCTGAATTCTCCTGAGAGAAATTTGGATAAAATCCTATAATTTAAATGAAACTAACCGTCAATAACTAACTAAAAGGAAATACGAGATTCACTTAGAAATGTGGTATTAAGAAAAATGGTTGCCATCGAAAATATAGTTATTAATAAAGAGTATTTTATGTTTTAGATGAAATCGTTTCACATTCCAATGCACCTACCCCTAATGATTTAGCGATTGATAAAGATATCTCCTTCCCAGATGACACACCTAATTTACAGGGGAATCCATTCTTTAGTGGAGCGGCCAAAAAGAGTGAACAAAGTAAGCAAAACAAACTAAAAAAAACATATTTTTTTTATTATTTTATATTTGTTGCTCGGCTTGAATGATTTTTTAATGTATTTATTAAGCATTCACCCCATCCCCTTGGAAAAATCACTGATTTCTTAGCAGTTGTTATGCAGTTGTTTATTTTCTATTAATTTTGGATAATATTTCTTTATATTGCAGATATGAATGCCCACACAAAATAATGGACACCCCGCTCCATCCATTACATTTTTCATTTTGGAGAATCTAGCACGTCTATCCGACATCAGTTTTAACGTTAAGAGACGTTAAAGCTGATGTTTCTTAAACGTTAATTAAGCGTCTTTTCGCTACTTGTGTCTGTCTCTTCCTAGAAACGTTAAGATAATGGGTGCCATGATTAAACATTTACGTTAAATTTAACGTAAACATGTTATATTGAGTTAACAGGAAATATATAACATTCACAACAGCAAATCTAATTTACGTATGATCTACTGCGTGGACAACAGTATATGTTAACCCTTCTATTTTAAATGGAAAAAAAGTTTGCCATAACGTATTGACGCATGTGCAAAGTTCGTCACTAACTTTATCATTGTTATTTTTCCTTTCTTTTATATTCAATAATTCGTGTGGTTTTCGTTTATGATGAAGTTCCCTCCCATAGGTTTCCAGATGGCCAAAAGATTAACTAAAGCTATAATAAAGCAATATGAAGAGCTACTTAATTTTGTTTTCTAAAACAAAGTAATATTAACAGGTGAACGGATATTTTATAGCGACAATTTTCAAATCACATAAACACTTTAGGTGTTTTCATATTCTGGAAATTATATATCTATAATAATATAATTGATGAAGGGAGTCCCAATTAAACTCAGGTGTATAATGCAAATTTGCCCAATTTGGTTTAGTAGAAAATGTAGGTACCTCCTCAAAATCCAGGTTATAAAACAAGCCCAAAAAAAAGAAGACATACGTAAGTTGAAAAAAACAATTTATAGCATCTCTCAATTTTGTAAATTAAATTAACCTCATCCAAATACAGTTCTGTTTTAATTTTAGCTAAAAACCTACTTCAGGAAGCTGTAAAAGCATATGAAAGAACATCAAAAAAATAATTTCGGAGCTGAGCTGATTAAACTGTTGGCAAATACAAGTACAAAATTTAAAACTACAATATTATAAGATTTTTAATACATTTTAAAGGTTTAAAAACATTTTAAAGCGTGATTAATTATTATTAAAAAACTTTAAATGTCTTTAACCTTTTCCCCATTTTAATATAAAATGGAGTACGAGATGCTTGGAATGGTTGCAATAAGTTTTTTTGCAATTTTGGGGAACAGAAAACTAAGAAAATCTTGTTGCACAACTTCTTGCTTGCTACCAAAATCTAGGGTGTAATATGTTACTGAAAACATCTAGATTACTATCCGGAAAATCTTGGTGCAGTAATTGATGAGCACGGTGAGAGGTTTCACCAGGACATTTTGAATATGGAAAAGAGGTATCAAGGGAAATAGAGTTGTGAGATGTTGGCCGACTACTGCTAAGCTATTACAAGAGATGCTCCAGAGGTTACTTTCAAAGATCAGGCTAAAAACGCAAAATGAATATACTCTAAAGATAGAAATACGCGGCTTGATCCTTTTTTGTAATAACATTATTGTTATTCATATCTTTGCCTTTTTGTTGTATGGGTCTAGTTACATTTTGTTGGGAATACAAAAAAAACTGGTAATTTGTAGGCCAATGAATCAAAAATATAAAAATCCATAATTATTCATCAATATTAATTTTCCTTCAGGAACTAATTGCTAAGAAAGATGAAATATCGGTAAAGTAGTGTAACTGTCCCAATTATTTTAGCAGAATGAATCTACTCTAGAACTATATAATGTTTTAGAATGTCTTGAATACACCAAAGCTATGACAGACGTGGTCCATGTCCTTCCGCTGGTAACAGATATAGAACCAGTCATCATAAACGTTACAAAATGCGAGTACAACAGTGTGGCCCTAATTGTTGGAGGTACTCCAGCATCGAGAGGAGAATTCCCTTTTATGGTAATGTGATATTTAATAACTAGAAACTTATATTATTTATATGTAGTGGCGGACTAAGAGTTTTTGAGGCCCAGGGGCGTCTACGGTCCCGTTTTTTAACATCAGTGTTTTTTTGCAAAGAGTAACCTAAGAAGCAAATGCAAAAATACCAAAGAAAAAAGAATTAAACATTTATATAATTAATTTATCTCTACTAATACCTCGGTGTTATTTAGAAAACATATTCAGTTTTTTTGTTCTTAATACAAAAATAGATATGTTGGTATACTAAGACACTGATTTTCGGTCAGATTCGTTGGTGGAGTTGGAGTTGTCCAGTTTGCAAACATTTTTCTTTGAAATGTTTATATTCGGGCAGAATGCCTTTTATATTCTCAAATTGTGTGTGTGCAGTGTATATTCTGAGAACACAATAACACTTTTGAGAATAGTTATTCTTTTTTAAAGCAAGACTTTACAAGGATTCCAATTTTCCAACAAGTTGCCATCCGTAACAGGTTGCAAATGGTAATTTTAGATGGAGTGTTCTTACTGTTGGATTCAAAGCTGTTGACGTGGTTGACATATTATCATTAAAGTATTGTTTTGGAAGAAAATTTTATAGAACAAATAAGCGAATCAATCTACTCATCTATCTATTGCTTCGTCTCTACTCGAGGAAGCTGAAAACTTGAGCGTAAATGGAGAAGTTTGAAAAAGAGGTCTTACACATACAGTTGTAATCACAAAAATCCGGACATCTACTTGACACTTCATATCATTTCTAGTTTTGGTAAATCAGGCTTGTAGACCTGATTTGTACTAATTGGCATTATCGTATTAAAAACTAATGAATGGTAGCACTTGTTAAAAAAAATGCATTACCAATAACAATTTATTTTAGAGGAGTTTGGGACTGCCGTATTAATTCTCGTTGATATAAGAATTTATGATATAAAGTAGAGCTCACGCCATCTTTGTTTGCCCCTTAAGATTTGTACAATTAAACAACATATTTTATTATAAAACTATGAGCACATTCAGGGAAGTGTATCGTTGCAGTGCTTTTGCGCTTGAATTCGCTGAATTGACACAAATTAATACAGGGAACATATAAAATTTTGGACAGCGTTTTAGCGTTACAGTTTTTTGAATGCACCCTGTATAACTATTATATTCAATCACAGTGATCAATCTGTTGGGCAATGAAGTAATCAAGTCGTAGCGTTCTCTGGGGTTACATTATTCCAAGCTTTCTGGATTCTTTCTCATAACTCAACTTCATTTCGTGGTCGAAACTTGTTGACACCATTGATTCCTTAAATTAAAAGACCGCATACATTTTCTATGGGATTATCTTGCACCACAACCTTTCAGGTACCCTTCTTTCAGCCCAACCCTCTTCTAGTAACGTAATCACTTGACTTTTTTGAACATTTGATAAATACGACATGACTTAAATTATTATCACTTTGGTTTTGACATTGTCATAATAGCCTGGTATTAGTTATCTGTTTTTATAAGTACATTTATATGAGGGAAAATCATGTGCCCGGATTTTTGTCATAGCAACTGTATTTTACGATTATTTCTGAATCAAATTCAGATAAAGGTGCGGTGTTAGTCGTTAATAAAGGTATATCCACCTAAGAGCCAATCTAACATAATCTGAAGAAGAAATATTCTATAATTTGCTCTTCTTGTTGCTTGCCCAAAATGAAAAATAATTTTCGTATCTGTTTCATATGTACTGACGTGGTGTTGGTCAGTTTATCGATGATAGCATAATAGTCTCCAGAACGTGAATATAGGTATCCGCGTTAAAATGCCTCTAATAATCGAACAACCTCCAATTCCGCCAGAGCTGATCCACCCCCAAACATTTACAGCAAACCTTCCGCTGTTCTCTATTTTTTGAGTATACCGTTCTTCAAAACGGGTGACTTGTAGTCTATATACTCAAACACGGCCATTGTTAAATGACTGGAACATTTTTTCGTAGGAAAACACTACTTTGTTCCAGGAAAAGCAGTTTCCCTTTTGGCTGTTACAACGGATTCCAACAGATTGTGTCGCAAATATTCAATATAAGTTGATAATGCTCATTACGAATAGCGCAAATATTTGATTGACCACTACCTGCCTTTCTATCCAGGGTATGCCTTGCTTGCCATCTTGCTTTTATATCGTGAACTGTACTTTTTGGTATCCGCAACCTTTCAGGCACCCTTTTTTCAGCCAAACCCTCTAGTAATCACTTTACTTTTTTGAACATTTGATAAGTGTGGCATGAATTATTATCACTTGGGTTTTGACATTGTCATAATGGCCGGGTATTAGTGATCTGTTTTTATTTAAGTACATTTACATTAGGGAAAATCATGTGCCCGGATTTTTGTCATAGCAGCTGTATCTAACGATTATTTGTGAATCAAATTCAAATAAAGGTGAGGTGTTAATTATTAATAAAGGAATATCCACCTAAGAGCCAATCTCAAGTAATCTGAAGAAAAAATATTACATACTATACTCCTCTTGTTGCTTGCCCAACATAAACAATAATTTTCGTATTGGTTTCATATATACAGGCTCTTCCATTGAGGAGGAAAAACGGTATTTTTTGATTTCCCCCGCATTTCTCAAGAAATTCAAAATAGCCAATAGATGTAGTCTAGCTCAGTGAATTCGGAAATCGTAACAAAAAAACAATTGAATCAGAAACAAAAGACTTACGCCAAGGATGTTGCGTTTTTTAAACGGAACACCCTATAATATAACATTTTTGGATTCTATGATTATTTCTAAGTGTTTTTTTAGTAAGGGTACTATATGTCTATCTTCAACTGTTTTTGATTTATTGATGTTCGAAAATTGACATTTTTGCTTCTTTGAGCCATTATAGCACCTGAACGGTTGGACCTAGAGCAAAATAACTTTCACATTCCTATCTTAGTTCCTCTAGCGTTAATCCACCCTCAAATATGTACAGCAAACCTTCCGCTATCCTCTAATTTGAGTACACCGTTTTTCAAAACGAGTGGTTTGTTGTCTATATACTCGAACACGGCCATTGTTAGAATGACTGGAACATTATCTCGTCAGAAAACACAACTTTGTTCCCGGAAAAGTAGTTTCTCTTTTGGCTGTTACAACGGGTTCAAACAAATTGTCGTGCACCGCAACCTTTCAGCGACCCTTCTTTCAGCCCAGCCCTCTTCTAGTAACGTAATCACTTTACTTTTTTGAACATTTGATAAGTGCGGCATGACTTAAATTATTATCATTATACGCTGTGTTTTTTAATTTGGGATAGGGATCCAAAAAAAAAAGTCAAATATTCAAAAAGGTCTACGTTTTGCAATTTATTATTGCATCTTCAGGACACTAAAAGACATACATAAAACGATATAGCTCTACAAGACATCAACTTAATAAATAGTAATGTAGAAAAAATGCTATACTGCATTTTTGGAAATTATTACATACAAAAACACATAAATTACGATAAATACATAGCTAAATATTTTGATCTTTTTAAAACTAAAAATAATGCACAATAAAATTAAAAACTATGTACTTACATTTTAAGGATTTTACTTTTATAGTCATATAAAAAAATACACGAACAACACATAGGTAAACAAAGTGAAAATCACATACATGGGTTTCAACAATAAAATGAAACACCACAAATAATTAAAACAATTCAACCTAGCTCGTTCAACGGTTGTTTGAGAATAGCAATATACCAAATATTCTTCGGTGTTATTGGAAAAAAAATAGTAATACGGTTTTTTACTTTTTTTTTTGTATTTTGGTATTTTTTCTTTGTATTTTGGAAAAATTCAAAATAGCCAATCGATGTATTTTTTCAAGAGTGATTTTTTTTATGTCCGTTCTGATTAAAAGATTTGATTTTGCGATAGCTGTTTATATTACATTTTAATGTTTTACAAACTAAAATTTTAGCTTCATCTGTTTAAAATATACGATAGGTTGGTATAGGTGATCAAGGTAAAATGACGTTTGAATGCTTTGTCAATAAAAAGTGACATTATTTTAATTATTGTCGAAGTCTTCACCTAAAAAATATATATTTGACTCTGATCGAAATGAAATACTCTTTGGACGAGAGACTACAGATTGTTACGCTATTTTACAAGTGCCAAGAAAATGCAAGAGAAGCAAGAAGAAGATTTATTGCAAATTTTCATAGAAATATATCCATCAATACAATTCTAAGGATAAAAAACCTATTTGAGGAAAATAAAACTTTACATGATAGAAAAAGAAATTCAATAAAAAATAATTATTAAATAATAAAATAAAACTACTAATAACATAAGTTTTCAATGTGACCGCCGTTTTTCTCGAAACAACATCGATAACCCCTTTGTAGCCTTTCTAAACTTGCTGTTACAATATGATTTTCCTGGTTAAGGCGGTTTATTTCATCGACAATTTTTCCCATGATCTCTTGAATATTTTCGTTTCGTTGTCTGTATACGACGTTCTTCAAATGGCCCCAAAGAAATGTATCGAAAACTGAGAGGTCGGGGCTATTGGGCGGCCAAGCATATGTTCCATTTCGCCCTATCCATTCGTTATGGCGCCGATTTAAAAATTGAACCACATCATGCACGGCATGAGGAGGCGCCCCATCATGTTGCCAAATTAAATTCTGATATTCTGCCAATGGTAAGTCTTCCAAAAAATTTTCAATTTCGTTATCTAAAAACTCTGTGCCCATTTAAAGTCCCGTTAAAAAATATTGGTCCCAAAATTTTATTGTTTTTTATCCCACACCAAACATGAATAGAATTCCTCCCTTGAAATTTAATAGTCTGGAACTTTTTTGGATTTTCAACGGCCCAGTGGTGACTATTATGTCTATTGAATACTCCTGATGTTGTGAAAGTAGCTTCGTCGGTCCACACAATATTTTTGAATAAATCAGGGTCTTCGTTTTCTTGCCGAATTACCATTTGAGAAACAAATTGGAAGCGAAGTTCTTTTTGTGCCGGTGTTAGGTGCTGAAGTGGAAGGATACGAAAAGGCCTAAATTTATGAATTTTCAGAGTCCTGTGAACAGTCCCTCGGGTAACTCTTCTGCGCCTTACACCGCCACCGTACTGAACTTCCCGAAATAGATTTGGTTGGATTAACTTGAAAATAATTTATAATGGCCTGGTCTCGATTTCTTCTTCTTTGTATATTTCTTTTTCTATCATGTAAAGTTTTATTTTCCTCAAATAGGTTTTTTATCCTTAGAATTGTATTGATGGATATATTTCTATGAAAATTTGCAATAAATCTTCTTCTTGCTTCTCTTGCATTTTCTTGGCACTTGTAAAATAGCATAACAATCTGTAGTCTCTCGTCCAAAGAGTATTTCATTTCGATCAGAGTCAAATATATATTTTTTAGGTGAAGACTTCTACAATAATTAAAATAATGTCAATTTTTATTGACAAAGCATTCAAACGTCATTTTACCTTGATCACCTATACCAACCTATCGTATATTTTAAACAGGTGAAGCTAAAAACATTAAAATGTAATATGAACAGCTATCGCAAAATCAAATCTTTTAATCAGAACGGACATAAAAAAATCACTCTTTCCAAAAATCGTATAAAAAACGATACATTCCATTTAAAAAACACCTGATGCATAGCGTAACTCTTTTGTTTCTGGTTCAAATATTTTTTCGATGACATTTTTGGATTCTACAAGAAAAAATACATCGATTGGCTATTTTGAATTTTTCCAAAATACAAGGAAGGTCGAAAATAGGTCCCTGTTCAGTCCTCGCTGGAACAACCTGTACTGTCAAAATCGAAACCATGTCCTGTATCTCTTTTATGTTCTACTAAAGCTGTTGGATTAGTTTTTAAAAGAAAATTCTTTTGGTCATTTTTATGTTTTATGTTCTCTAATCCTGTCCTTGAGGTACCTTTAGTAGCACATAAAAGAGATACAGGACATGGTTTCGATTTTGACAATACATTTGTACTGGATACCCAAACTAACTATAAAAATAGATTAATCTCAGAAATGATACATATACAACAGAATAAAAATTCAGTTAATAAAAAAGCCGATTTAGAGAATCTCAGTACTGCATATTTCAATATAATTGATAAAATCAAGTAAGTATATCCGTATGCTAAAATTATTTGTAGGCTGGCTATTTACAATACATAAAAAAAGTAAAAAACCGTATTACTATTTTTTTTTTCAATAACACGGAAGAATATTTGGTATATTGCTATTCTCAAACAACCGTTGAACGAGCTAGGTTGAATTGTTTTAATAAGTTGTGGTGTTTCATTTTATTGTTGTAACCCATGTATGTGATTTTCACTTTGTTTACCTATGTGTTGTTCGTGTATTTTTTTATATGACTATAAAAGTCAAATCTCCTTAAAATGTAAGTACATAGTTTTTAATTTTATTGTGCATTATTTTTAGTTTAAAAAAGATCAAAATATTTAGTTATGTATTTATCGTAATTTATGTGTTTTTGTATGTAATAATTTCCAAAAATGCAGTATAGCATTTTTTCTACATTACTATTTATTAAGTTGATGTCTTGTAAAGCTATATCGTTTATGTACGTCTTTTAGTGTCCTGAAGATGCAATAATAAATTGCGAAACATAGATCTTTTTGAATATTTGACTTTTCTATTTGGATCCCTATCCCAAATTAAAAAACACAGCGAAGAATTATCATATTGGATCGTTAAAACAAGACATAGAATTATCCTTATAGTTTTGACATTTTCATAATGGTCAGATATTAGTTATCTGTTTTTTAAAGTATATTTACATTAGGGAAAATCATGTGCCCGGATTTTGGCGTAGCAACTGTATCTTACGATTATTTCTGAATCAACTTTAGATAAAAGTGCGGTGTTAGTAGTTAATAAGCTATATCCACCTAAGAGCCAATCTAATATAATCTGAAGAAAAAATATTCCATAATTTGCTCCTCTTGCTGGTTGCCCAAAATAATCAGTGCAAATATTTGACTGCCCACTACCTGCCTTTCTATCCAGGGTATTTTTTGCTTGCCATCTTGCTTTTATATCATGAACTGTACTTTTTGGTATCCGCAACCTTTCAGCACAACCCTCTACCAGTAACGTAATCACTTTTCTTTTTTGAACATTTGTTAGGTGCGGCATGACTTAAAATATTATCACTTTGGTTTTGACATTGTCATAATGGCCAGGCATTAGTTATTTGTTTTTATAAGTAAAGGGTGGTCCAATAATAGAGGACGTCGGCCGTAGCTCGAGAACCGTAAAAGAGGAAAAAAATATTTATAGGTAAATCGCAAAGAGAAATCGCTGTAAATTATTTTCAAGTTTGAAAGTTGTCCGCTAGGGGGGGTAACAGTAACACAAAACTGTAAATGCCAATTTTCTCTTAAATTTTCATAGTTGAGATATGATGAAAATATAAGCACTGTATTCTTCAATCAATTATGCACTTTTTTGCTTCAGACCATTTTTGTCTATTTTCAAAAGTAAAGTGGTGGAGGAAGGTCAAACATTTTTACTTTCAAATGTAGATATCTCTGTTTTGGATGAACCGATTTTATTCAACTTGGTGTCAAAAAAATGACTTTGTTAGTGGTCACTAGATGGAGTTATTACGGAATTCTCCAAATAATGCTGATTTTCTCAATAAAATCAAATGGTACGCTATGAATTTTATATCACAGTTTATTTGGTAGTTATGAGAGGCATTAAACAGTGAAATAAAAAATCCAGGTCCTCGTTTAAATTAAGAAAGTTGATTATGGCTTTTCGAATCCGAAACATCGGATTGGAAAATTAACCTTGCCGTTTTGCAGAGGAGCAAAAGTGACAATGGCAAAGTGGAAATTATTTTCATCTCTAATTTCAATTTCAATATTAAAATTTTAGGAAAACCAGGAAACTGGAAAAAACAAGGCTACAATACTAAACTTAACAAAGGAACAAAACAAAAAATACTAAAACGCAATCTTATAATCACATAAGCTTCGCAATAAAATAACTAAAGCTTGGGCGAGGTAGGTTAGGATTCGGTTTGGGCAAAAAAATGAAACCGAGTTCTACCTTGCTTCAGTGAAATACCAAAAAAAAGACGAGATAAAACAACAAATATGTTTAAAATCACTGAAAACTACTTTCGCAAGTGCTCAAAAAGCCGGCCGTCATTGTCAATAGAAAGTTGCAATCTTTTCTGTACCGCTTGGACTGCGGCCTCCACTTCTGCTACAGAGGTACTTTGGATGGCATTCTTAATACGATCCACCGTATTAGGTTTCTTGTAGTAGGTCGAGTCGCATATACTAAATCTGTTTACCGTAAATAGGTTCCAGTCATTTTAAATATATTTGTTGTAAGCTTAAGGTTAGTTGTTACTTCATTTCGCCGTTTTTTTTTTGTTGTTTTACTAAAGCAAGGTAGAACTCGATTTAATCTTTTTGCTCAAACCGAGTCCTGCCCTGCCTCGCCATAGCTTTAGCTATTTTATTGCAAAGCTTATGTGATTATGAGACTGAGTTTTAGTATTTTTTGTTTTATTCCTTTGTTAAGTTTAATTAGAGCCTTGTTTTTTTCCAGTTTTCCGGTTTTCCTAAAATTTTAGGATTAATTTAAATGAGACATAAAAATAATATCCACTTTGCCATTGTTTTTTTCCTCTATTAAAAGGTAAAGTTAATTTTCCAATGCGACGTTTCGGATTCGAAAGACCATCATCAACTTTCTTAGTTTAAATGCGGACCTGGAGTTTTTATTTCACTATTCAATGGCCTTCATAACTACCAAATAAATTTTGATATAAAAGTCATAACGTACAATTTGATTTTTTTGAGAAAATTAGCATTATTTGGAGAACCTAAACCACGCCATCTAGTGACCACTAACAAAGTCATTACGAGACAGTTTATGGCTCCACGAGTAGAGCAAAAAAAGCACTGTTTTTCGACAACAAGTTGAATAAAATCGGTTCATCCAAAACAGAGATATCTACAGGGTCTTCCATTGAGGAGGAAAAACGGTATTTTTTTTGACTTCCCCCCTAGATCTCAAGAAAATCGTAACAAAAAACAAATGACTGATAAACAAAAGATTTACGCCAAGGATGTTGCGTTCTTTAAACGGAGCACCCTGTATATTATTACATTTTTGGATTCTATGGTCTATTCTAAGTGTTTTTTAATAAAGGTACTATATATCTATCTTCCACTGTTTTTCGTTTTTTGATGTTTGAAAATTGACATGTTTGCTTCTTTGAGCCGTCATAGCACCTGAACAGTTTTTTATAAGCTATCTTATGATGCCAGTCAACCCGCATCACCTGCCTTTCATATGAATATATTCAATTAAATAGGTAGCAAAATAATTTCCGTTTTTTTATATTACTGGCATCGTAAGATAGCTTATCAAAAACTAAGATAGGAATGTGAAAGTTATTTTGCTCTAGGTCCAACCGTTCAGGTGCTAAGACGGCTCAAAGAAGCAAAAATGTCAATTTTCAAAAATCAATAAATCAAAAACAGTTGAAGGTAGACATATAGTACCCTCATTAAAAAACACTTAGAATTTACCATCGAATCCAAAAATGTAATAATATATAGGGTGTTTCGTTAGTAACGCAAGTGAGTGGGGTAAGTCTTTTGTTTCTCATTCAATTATTTTTTTGTTACGATTTTCGAATTCTCCAAGCTAAAATACATCGATTGGCTATTTTGAATATTTCTTGAGAAAAACGGGGGAAGTAAAAAAAAATCCGTGTTTCCTCCTCAATAGAAGACCCTGTACATTTGAAAGTAAAAATGTTTGACCTTCCCCCACCACTTTATTTTTGACAATAGACAAAAATGGTCTCAAGCAAAAAAGTGCGTAATTGGTTGAAGAATACAATGCTTATATTTTTCAATATACCTCAATCATGAAAATTTGAGAGAAAATTGGCATTTACACTTTTGTGTTGCTGTTACGCCCCCTAACGGCCACCTTTCGAACTTCAAAATAATTTACAGCGATTTCTCTTGGCCGATTTACCTATAAATATTTTTTCCTTAAGTTTTGTCATTAACGGTTCCCGAGCTACAGCTGTCCTCTATTATTGGACCACCCTGTATATTTACATTAGAGAAAATCATATACCCGGATTTTTGTCATGGCAACTGTATTTCACGATTTTTTCTGAATCAAATTAAATTAAAGGTGCGGTATTAGTCGTTAATAAATGTATATCTACCTAAGAGCCAATCTAAGCTGAAAAAAATACATAATTTGTTGTTCCTCTTGTTGCTTGCACAAAATGAAAAATAATTTTCTCATCGGTTTCGTAAGTACTTTCTAACTACACTAATCACCACTTATATGTCAACTATTAATAACGATAATTGCAAAAAATTGCAATATTTTGGTTATTCAATTTGGTGAATCAATTTCAAAAAACATTTTTTCGGTTGAGGGATTGTTTCTTCCTCTTCATGAGACTGTAATAAAACTGTAATAAATCACTCATTTGGTATTATTGTAAGAGGAAAAACCGCGCAAGAACCAGAGCACGGAGGTTTTCTTTTTTGGGTTTTCTACTGGATATGCTTCGGTTCAGGGTTAATAATCACTGTGTGCAGAAATTGTCATAAGAAAAAATTAAATAAGTAAAAAAAAACTAGATCGTGAAGTTTTTCTTTTCGAAGTATTTGAGATACGTGTACGTCTGCTTAATATACTAGGTTGGATCTTGAGTACGGAATGTGCAGAAAACATTGTAAATATAAATCAAGTTTGAAAAAACTGGATCTTAAGAAGTTTCGTTTCGGAGTGTTTGAGATACATGTACGTCTGTTTCACTTACTAAACTGGATACTCTCTGCAACATAACATGAAGAACACAGGGTCGTTCAAAAGTTGAAATTGCGGTAAGATACATCTTGGCTAGTCTTCCGAACTCGGGCATGGCAACATGTAAGGTAGATTAGGTTTTTAGTCTAGAGTTTTTATAAAATTGTGTCTAATGTGTTTAAAGATCGAAAAAATAAAAATTATCTTTTTAAGGTCAAGTTTTCAGTGCCTCTCGGGGTAATCACCCCCAATCTCGCCTATTATAACCAAGCGTATATTAGGTCTGCAGGTTAGTGGCAAGTAGCAAAACAGTTAGGAGTCAAATCCACAGATAATGCCGAAGAGTTTGACAGCAAAGTTGTCTGCCGCTGTTAGGTACATGTTGACGATTCGGGGTAAGAACCTACGACATTTTACGTCCCACGCCGTTCAGACGAACGTATAAAGTAGGTTAAATAAAAGTAGAGTAAAATCAAAAATTATACTTTTATGGCTTCCTTGGGTTCCTGACGTCTTCGCGGAACCTTTCAGGTCTGGAGAAGGGAAAAAGCCCGCCAGCAATCTTTCAGTCTTTCAACACAGGAAGATTTATGATCCGCGAACTTGTCCACAATCCAGAGTAGGGATTGGCAGCTGGGTTGCAGCTGGACATCAGGTGGTTACCCTAAAGTTGCAGTTCAGATTCCATGGAAATTCTAAGCATATTTTTGTTTTCAATAATTTTAATTTACAACAATAAATTTCTCAAAATTCTTGTTAAATATTTTTCGGTTGATTTACAGTTTCTTGAGAAATCTGGTTTTTATCTTAATAGGTTTTTTGGTAGTTGCTCGTTTCTACTTACATTTTTGCTAGTTCCAGATTTTTTCTCTCAAGCGCCGGCATTATTTTAAAATTAGCATTGAGCTAATTTAATGTTGGTAAAGCATATAAATTAGAACGTTAAACAATTTTCGTACCTAAATAATCCATAATTATAACATATCTAAAATAACATAAAAATTATTAAACGATAAGAAAATCTTTTTATGCCTAAGTAATGTATGGATAACCAATATTCAGTGAGGTCTAAAGCAGGCTTCTATTCTTATGGGTAATTTTTGGAAAACCCGTTTATGCAATATTTGATTGTTCTAAGTACGTCGGTTTCTCATCCACAGTAATTTTCCCACCGTCACTTTAATTTCTGTAAAACCATTATTCAAGCCTAATGAGTGAAGCAGACGAACATGTATCTCAACCACTTCAAAAAGAAATTCTTCAAGGTCCAATTTTTTAAATTTGTTTTTATCTTCTAATATTTTCGGCACTCCTTGTATTCAATATCTGGCTGTCCAACCTAGTGTGTGAAACAAACGTACACGTATCTCAGATACTTTGAAAAAAAAACTTTACGATTGTATACATTGCATACAAGCGTTTATATGTATGTATATATATATATATATATATATATATATATATATATATATACATATACTGTTTACTGTTTTTAATTGATTAACATTTTAACTTTATTAGTGTCAATATTTAATTTACCCTGTATAATATGATTGGCGTTAGTCATCATTAGTAAATTTTATAATGGTTAATTAATTTTAATGAAAATTATGTTACTGCGTGTTTTTAATTTAATTTTTCAAGATATAGCAACAGATCCAATAGAGCAGTTTCAATGTACGCCCCCCGCCCTCACCCCTTTAGTCCGCCACTATTTATAGAGGGTAATCAAAAATAATGCATGCTCCTATGAAAGTTGGTCCGCTGGATCTTTCGCTGCACTATTTACAAGGTTTTAAGTCTTTTATACTTTTGAAATTTTTTCGAATTCATTCCAAAATTCAATATTTTAAATAAAAATTAAGACATCAAGTAGCGGTTTTCGGCATTGTCTAGCACTAAGTATAAAGTTCTTTGTTTTGAGAGGAGGTAAATCAGAGTTCCACAAAAAATATGTTATAAATAGCACTATGCAAGTCCTTGTCATTGTTTAAATTTCTTTCGGTTCTTGATATATAGGGCGTATATTATTCTCGATATTTTCATATAGCTTCTGTATGTATAAAATAACTGTCTCTTGCCTCAGTCATAGTTATGAATAGGAGTAATCCCTCTTAATGGTTTTAATGTCTGTTGTGTACAGACGATTGTCAAAAGTTGAGCGCCACCTTTATATTAAAAAATTGTTTAGCATATTTTTTTACTTTAAACTAAGTTTTATGTTACGTCAAACGCCAAAGACGGTTGTCAAAAGTTGAGCGCCACCTTTGTATTAAAAAATTGTTTAGCAAATTTTTTTACTTTAAACTAAGTTTTATGTTACGTCAAACGCCAAAACATCCGGAATTATTAATTTTTAAAATAACTTATGTAATAACAGACCTGCTTGCCACAACGGTTTTTAGCATTTATTTTAGAACATTTTGAGAAAATAACTAGGTTTTACATAACCCTCTGTATAACAAAATTTCTGTAGAACTCTCTATTTGTGCGGTACTAGTGTATTCATTTTATATCTAGTGCCGAAATCCGCAACTCAAGATCTTAATTCTTATTGAAAATATTGAAAGCAACTTATATCTAACAATAAGGACTTCACACAAATCAGCTCGCATTTAATTAACTGCTAAAGCAATTTAAGTTAATTACAATAAAGTTTGAAACCTTGTACACTAAGAGCGGACACATATTTTTGAAACATCTCGTATAAAATTTTAACCACCAGATTGTGTTTTGTTTCAAAAACGTTAAGGCCGCCATAGGATTTCCAGATTCCGATGATCTTCCAGAGTGGCGGTGTGGGGGAACATTGATAAGTGACAAGTGGATTTTAACAGCAGCGCATTGCACCTTTTCAAGAGAGTAAGCCTGGAAAGATTTAAATATTTACCTAAATATTAAGGTTGATTTTGTATAAAATACAGTACATTTTACTTTTTGTTAAACTGTGCTATTTGCTGCTATTGGCCATGGCACAAAGTAAACATATTTTGGGTTCCACCAAAACTACATATTTTATTATGTTGTGTTTTTTGCCTTACCTTGCAAGCTACATGATGAGTTTGAAATTGAGGGCCATAAGTTGCGTTTTTTAATTTTAAAATTTTTGCACAAATACATTTGTTCATCGTAAGTCCTAAATTAATATTTACAGATATTTATGATATTTATACAGGGTGAAATAAACTAAACCTCACTTTGCTATTTGCTAATAAGAGAATGAAAAATAAAAATCTTATTGGTAAAATAAGTTACTGTACACTGTTTTATAAAGAGAAACGAAGAAAATAACAAAAAAATAAAATGGTTTTGATGAGTGAATGCAATTAAACTAGTAAGGGGTCGGACTGATTATATATATATATATATATATATATATATATATATATATATATATATATATATAATGATATAATAATAATTATATTGATTACGTGATAGATTGAATTTATTCTACAACACTATATCTTAAAGTCGGAATTTCTGCAGAATGTTTGGTAAACGATAATCCTTGAACCACCATTCTTCAAAAAGATCTGCCGTTGTATCTTCATGGTAGTTCACGCAGAAGTCTTTAATATTCCTTGCAGAAAGCCACAAGGCATTTGAGACCCACCCGTTTTCTGACCCGGCATGTAAAATGGTATCCTTTTTCCTTTATTTGAGATCTTTTGTTTTACATCTCCCGGAAGAATCGAACTATCCCTTGCATGGCCTTTCATGCGTCTCAGACCATGTCATCGAGGTACATTTTAGACAAAACTCTCCAAAAGCTACAGCTTATTTGGGTTTATCATCAGAGTTTCTAATGTAAATACACGTTGCTCTTTGTAGGTGGAGTAGAATTTTCCCTTTCAAGTCCTTGTCGCCTTCGTCGAAACATATGGTGGAACCATCTTTATGCCCCTATCTTGATGCGATGGGATTTGACATGATTTTTTTTACTGTATTCAGAGATATCTTAGTCGAATCACTCGTTTTACTCGCAGCAGCCCTCTGTTAAGTAAAGAACTATAAACAGATTTTATAACTTCCCTAACATCGACATATAAATATTTTTTCTTCACCAGAACATTAGAAGAAACATCATCAATGTTTTTTCGCGGACGCCACATAATGCTGTTTTATACGAATAATATTTCGTTAACACTTTCCGTAAGAAATAAAGACTAACATACAATTTTTGAAAAATATGTATAAAAATCCTGCTATAGGTAAACACTGAAAACATTTAAAATGTTCTTTTTATACCTACACCAGATGCCATTTAAAATATTTTTATAGCGGAAATTATTACAATCCGATCCTCTCAAGTAGTAGTAGTCAACCCATTACCCAGTAGCAAAGATCCATTTTAGCTTACGAAATAGAACTCATTCAAATGGAATGACTTGAATCGGTCTGGAGCTATATTATTTCGTGGGGTAACCCTCGACTCGTGAACGAGAATGAGACGCGACGTTGCTAATCCCTAAATATTAGAAGAGATCTTTTAGTTAAAAGAGGAATATTGAATTTGGCTGTTAATCTTTGGGGTTGAAATTTGATATAGGTTAGTTTGAAATAAAGTTTCTAGGAGTAAGCATACGTAATAGAAACCGACTTATTCCTACAAAAAACTGAATAACCAAATGAAAGAAACAACGCGAAATATTATTTTAATCAAAAAGCAGTTTTAAACCTATTAACTTATACAGGAAGCGGAACATTTTTTGCTTTTTGAGATACTTGTATGTACGAGGTGAGTTATTATATTATGGCACCCACCATACAGGCTTATTTATTAATAAAGATAGAGAAAAATGTAAATACAAAAAGTGTAGGGTAAGGAATACATTTTTTTAATGGAATACCCTGTATATTGTTTATTTTTATAAAAGGCCATTCTCTACTGATTTCAAAAATATATAATATTGGCGTAGAGTGTTTATTCACTATTTTAGTTCAACTGAAACATTACTTGCCATATAACTCTAAGGTAATATTAAAATATAATGCAAAGCTTGTTACAGTTAAACCAAAATAAAGGAAAAAAGCACATTCATAAAAATCATAAAAATACAGGGTGTTCCATTTATAAAAACGTATTTCGTTATATTTTTTAGGGCATATAGATAGGTATGCCATAGTCGTTTGTTTTTTCCTAACGGATTCTGGCGATTTAAAAGTAATATTAAATCTTTTATATTTGCACTTTTTCACTATCCTCTGTATCTGTAGGATGGTGTTAAAATATAATGGCTCACTCTGTGCATTTTTGAAACAAGTCAAAAAGTAATTGTCTTTTTTTTGAATTAGGTAATCAAAAAGAAGCTAAATAATTTTTTTTTTCTAAAGACATCGTAAATATGGCAAGCGGGTTTTTCCTAATCAACAAAGTTTAGCGGAAACAATATAAATACCAAAATATTTATTTTTGTAAGGAGTAACTAAAATTTTTTTTTGGGACGAATCGTTGCCTTTTCCAGAGGTTAATATTGGTTAATAGAGATTAATATAGCCGCCATAGAAAAATATATACATTGGGGGATAGTCGCAAATTATCTTTGGCAAAAGTCTGCAGCCGCTCCTCTCGTCTACCGACTTCTTCAACACACTCGGCAACATTGCGCGTTAATTTCTGCGTAGCTATATTGATATATTCTAGTAGTCAGTAAGAACCATTTTTCGTTAAAATTATCAGGTTTGGTTTTTGAATTCTGAGACTAGTAACTATTTTTTTATTTGCTCCATTTGAATACCCACAATTGAAATTTCTAAATCATAAATACCTTTCCGCGCACTTGATTTCTAAAGCTACTTGCGAATGTCAAGGCTTCTATTGGTTAGGAATCGCTGTATAAATTTAGTTGGGAGAAATATAGAGGTTGTTTATTTACTTCCATGAAAGCCGCCGTTCATGGTGCTGTAGTTAGATGGTTGCGAATTACTCGGAAGGCTGCGGTTCAAACGTCGTGTATTTGCACTTTTAAATCAAAACCCTAATTTGGTATGTAATAGTGTTTTATCTATCGGATTACGTCTTTGGTTAGATCTTTTTTTAGGTTTCGTGTAAAAAAAATATATGAGCAAATGTCATAAAACAATACGACAGAAAGCTTATATTTTTAGGTAAAATTTGCAAAGCCACTATATTTGTTGTAATACGATTATACATATTTTAAAAATAATTTCGGGTAATCAGAGTGCACAAAAGGGCAAAAAATAAATGTACAAATATATACATTCTTTGTTAACAGAAAAAAATATTGATTGTATCCGTAAACAACGCACGATAATATTAAACTTAATTATTTTGTTTTATAGTACCTGCATCACAGAAACATCGTTTTCCAAAATTGTTGTATCCACACAATATGCTTATGTTGTATCCACAATTATATGCTTATGTGCTCTTTATTATTATTATTATTATTATTTCTCGACTTGTTGTCTCACAACATACCTGTGGTTGTATTTTATACTGACGGGATTATACTAAGTCAGTACAAAAAAAACAGGAAAAGGAAAAATACAGCTATTGTGTATTAAGAAATGATCTAACGATGCTACATGTTTTCAAAATGACCGATTTCTGGATGTTCCTGTGAATGTCTGTATTAAGTCCTAATTGAGCCAAATGCGGTGTAAAAGTTGTTGGGGTGAGACCTGTTACTGATATGACGAGAGGAACAATTATGGCTCTTTCCTGTTTCCACAGCCTTTTTATTTTCATTACCAAGTCGGTATATTTGGCGATCTTCTCACTGTATTTCGCTTGGATGTTCTCGTCGTTGGGGGCAACCAATTATTAGCCAATATTATTATGATTATTATTATTATTATTCCCTTTTTCTCCGTTTATTGAATGGGTTGTATCAGTGTCATCGGTCACTTCGACAAAATAACACTTCAAACGGGGATGCTTAAAAATGCTCTCACTATTGACGTCGTTCCAAGAATCACCGCTTTCTGCATTTGTTTTTTGGTATTTGTTGTTGTTGTTGGGAATGCCAATTATTATTATTATGATTATTATTATTATCGAAATTGACAATCAATTTCTCAACAATTGTTGGATTCCAAGCCCATCCCGAATGCATGCATCAAAAGGAGAGGGCTGGTATCTGTAGTTCTATGTGTTGTCCTGTAAAAAATTTCTCACTATGTGGCAAGTATTGAGCAGGACTGCCTTCTGAATGTCGATGAAGGTGTTAGTATGCACTCCTATAATTTTCAGGTTCTGTTCTAACGTTTTTAGAACTAGTCCAGTAGATGATACGATGATCGGTGTCACATGAACCTCCGCATATTTGGCCTTCTTCTCTTGATATTTATCCAACACGTTGTTATTGTTGGGTACAGCGACATCTACCAAATAAGCTGTCTTTGTTTTCTTATTTAACAGTACCACATCAGGCCGATTATTCGTCACCCGTCTGTCGGTGATAATTGCCCGGTCGTAGTACAGTTTGAAGGCATTATTTTCAAGCACTGAACTTGGTTGGTATTTATAATAGGGCACAAAGGTGTTCAGGAGCTCGTATTTATTGGCAAGCTTCTGGTGTATGACGTTACACACCTGGTTATATCTCTGAAGATAGTCCGTGTTTGCTAGGTAAGTGCAGCCAGATGTTATATGTTGCATAGTCTCTGATCTCTCGCTACATTTTCAACACTTATTGGATTCAACGGACGGTCTTTGATAATGAATTTCGTGTAATTCCGTGTGTTAATAACTTGGTCGTGTATTGCCATCACAAATCCTTCTGTCTCTGGGAATAATTGTCCATCCTTCAGTCACCTGTTGGATGCTTCCTTATCTATGTGTTGCTGATTCAAGTTATTGTGATGTCGGCCGTGCAGTGCCATTTGATCCCACTGTTCTTGTTTGTCGTGGTCTGAAAGTGACTTGAGGATGATGTTGTCGTTTGCGAGATTGAGGGAAGAGTATGAGTTGTCACTTAGGGTCACTATACGATGAAGGCTTGATGTTTGTGCCTTGTTGGTGAAGAAATCTCTCAAGTTTTGCAGCTGGCGGGAGTACGAATTGGTCAAATAAACAAGCGATCTTCCACCTTCTCTTAGTGGTAAGGTCATTCGGAGAGTTGATGACCTTAGGTGATGTAATTTGTACTTGGTCATCATTACGCGAGTAGTTTGTTGTAGTCCTTCTAGCTCCGTGTTAGTCCATTTCAAGATTCCGACACTGTAGGTCAGCACGGGCACAGCATAGGTGTTAATTGCTGTAATGAGATTTCCGGCGTTCAATTCTATCTTCACACTCTTTGAACCTACTGATCTTTCAACTTGATCTTTCCTTGCTTATCCTGGAGCAGTCTAGCTTGTTGGAACCCTAGGTATTTGTAGGTCTCTCCATGGTTCATCGCTCGAACATTTCTCCATTTGGTAGGGCTACATCACCATTAGTCACTTTGCCTTTTACGATGTTTAAGGCTTTACATTTTTCCATTCCAAATTTCATATGGATGTCTTTCGAGAAGGTGTGTCAGGTCAACAAGCTTTTTTAGTTGGTTATGGTTTCCACCATAGAGCTTAATATCATCCATATACAGAAGGTGGGATATGGTGGGGGAATTATCTCTATTGGCTTTGATGTTGGAGTGGAGAGGGGGTTCATCGCTTAGCAGAGCCAAAGTGGACTTAACGAGTCTCCTTGATGAATTCCTCTATTGATGTGTATCTCATCGGTGGTAACAGACTGATCGTCATTATAGATCCTCAGGTTCGTTCTCCATTGGTTTTTGATAGCTGCCAGGAAATTGATGATCATAGGGCGAAATTTGTATATTCGTAGTACGTCTATGAGCTAGGAATGTGGTAGAATGTGGTACACTGTCAAACGCCTTTTTATAGTATATAAACGCAGTGTGTATGTTGCGTTGTTTTTTCTGTGCCTGCTTAAGTATCACAGAATCGATGATAAGTTGTTCTTTGCATCCTTGATGGTCTCGAGTGCATCCCTCCTGTTCCTCGGCTAATAAGTTATGTCTGTCAATATGGTGATAGATACGATTTGCAATGCATCATCTTAGGATCTTGTACATGGTGGACAAACAGGTAATGGGCCTGTATTGAGATGGGTCTTTTGTCCTATTGCTTTTGGGTAGCATATTTGTAGCGCCCAGCATGAGGAATTCGGGGATTGTCTCCGGATGATGCATTATTTTGGTAAAATGAAGAGCCAAAGCTTCATGAAGGACCTCAAATTTCTTATACCAGAAATTGTGAATATGGTCAACTCCTGGTGACTTCCAATTGCTCGTTCCCTTATTAAAGCTGCTAACTTCCTCCTTGTTAATAGAATCAAATTACATTTGTGGTATTTGAGCTTGATCACGTTGAGATTGTATCCATGTAGCATTTCCGTTGTTATGCATCTTCTCTTTGGTTTGATCTTTCGTTTTTGATATCCCGATAGAACTGTCTTTGGTTGCTGTTGAAAAGTCAGTTCCGGTCCAATGGTCTTTGTTCGGTAGCATCTTCTCAGTATTGATTTGATCTTTCGTGTTATTGATATCCCGATAGAACTGTCTTTGGTTGGTGTTGAAAATTAATTGTCAGTCTTTTCTGTCTGTTTTTTTTCTGGGATATTTTTGTTTATGGCAATTGTGTGTGGAGCCTGGGTGGATGGTGTTTAAAATTTTGAGGATTCTGGTTTAGCTCTGTTAAACTCAGCGACAGGTTTTTGGAGTTCATTGCATGCTGATATTTTTTAATTGTCTTGTTGTTAGCCTGTAAATTCAATTTTGCCTGTTTTCTTAATTTCGTACTTCCTCCTCGGATTCCTCTGTTGGTGGAGCTGTGGGCTCAACGCGTTCATTCTCAAATTCAAGCTGCACCTTTCCTTTAAGTTGTTCCAGGATTGGTTCAGCCAAAAGTTTATTCTGGACAATTACTCGCTGTTTGTTAGCAATGCGTTGCTCGGTGATGTTCTGAAGATCCGTTTATTTCTGAAGGAAAAGGAAGGCACTATGAAGGCCGGTCCGGTAGATGGTTAAATCGATCTCAAATTTGGTGATCTTATAATAGCAGCGCATTATGAAACAATTCATTTCTGGTGTCCATTTCATACGCTTCCTTGGCTTTCCATCTTTCGTGGTCTGAGGATTGGTGACATGCGTCTTCTCAGAAACAGCGAGAGCTGGGCGTGTTGCGTCGGTGGTGGGTGCCACAAGAAGTGGTAGGGTTGTTGCAGTAGCGATACTCGACATCACGCTGCTTCCGTCACTAGTCGAGGGAGACTGTAACTCATTTAACACACAGGATCCTCTACCTAAATCCTGAGCGCGACAAGAGGTTATAGTGGTACAATGTCGATTCACCCGTTTACCCCGTAAATTGTACTTTTCATAAAAGTATTGCATTTTACCTATTGCCAGGGATTTTTATACTCTGCGAACGAGGTTTGCTCTTCGGGGAGTGATAGGAAATATAAGGTAAGGGAGAAGATGGGTTTTTGGGGAGGGTGAGGAAATAAGAGGGTAAAGGACAGCATAGTGCTGGCTAGGGTACCTCGGGAGCGCATGCCCGTGCATAGAGAGATGCAAAAGCATTTCTCTATACCCCTGAGGTATTATTATTATTATTATTATTATTATTATTATTATTATTATTATTATTATGGCTTGTTGTCTCACAGGATTTCTGTGGCTGTATTTTATACTGACGGGATTATACCAAGTCAGTACAAAAAATAAAAATAAAAAAAGGAAATGGAAAAAAAACAACTATTGTGTATTAAGAAATGATCTAACGATGCTACATGTTTTCAAAATGACCGATTTTTGGATGTTCCTGTGAATGTCTGTATTAAGTCCTAATGCGGTGTAAACGTTGTTAGGGTGAGACCTGTTACTGATATGACGAGAGGAACAATGATGACTCTTTCCTGTTTCCACA
This sequence comes from Kuschelorhynchus macadamiae, assembly GCA_030620095.1. Classification (NCBI taxonomy): domain Eukaryota; kingdom Metazoa; phylum Arthropoda; class Insecta; order Coleoptera; family Curculionidae; genus Kuschelorhynchus; species Kuschelorhynchus macadamiae. Next base: position 16,418 of record JAUTXW010004453.1, on the reverse strand, counting down.
GCCTTTTTACTTCCATTGCCAAGTCGGTGTATTTAGCGATCTTCTCACTATATTTCGCTTGGATGTTCTAGACCTTGGGGACAGCCATGTCAATTAAATAAGTGATTTTCTCTTTTTTGGATTGAAAGGTGATATCGGGTCTGTTTGCGGGGATTGTTTTATCTGTGTGGATGTCAATGTCCCAGTAAAGCTTGTAGTCTTCGTTTTCAAGTATGGATGTTGGTGTATAATGGTAGTAAGGGTCTGTGTTCTCCGTTAGTTTGTATGTTGTGGCTAATGCTTGATGAACGACCTTCGCTGCTGAGTTGTGTCTCGCGGTGTATTCAGTTCCGGCCATTATTATACATCCACTCGTTATGTGATCGATCGTTTCTCTCTGCTGGTGACATCTCCTACACCTCTCGTCTTCAATGGTTGTGTCCTTGATGACGTGCTTTCGATAGTTTCTGGTTGTTATGACTTTGTCTTGGATGGCAAGCAGGAAGCCTTCTGTTTCGGGGAACAGCTGCCGTTCTTGTAACCACGTATATGAAAGCTTTTTATGTATATGGTCTTGCTTTATGTAGTATCTGTGTCTTCCGTAAAGTGTTTTTTCAGACCAGGTGTTCATCTTTTCTGGTCGTGATTGGATGTGACTGTGTGTGTCTGCTGCGTGGCTCGTTTGAGACAAGTCGAGCGGTGTATAATTCTTGCCTGCTTTCATTATTGCTTTGTGGAGGTTAGTTTGTTGCGGAAACATTTTCTGAGTTCGTAAATTTGTTTTTTATTTAGCGATTGTATGTCTATAATTCCCCTCCCTCCTTTTTTTCTCTCGATGATGAGTCTTTCCTTTCATGCGTTGGGATGTAACTTCCTGTGTTTAGTGAATTCAGAGCGTATGAGAATGTGAATGTTTTCTATGTCTGTGTGTGACCATTTAATGATACCAAACGAATACGTAAGAATAGGTATGGCGAAGGTGTTAATAGCGTTCGTTAGATTTCTGGAATTCAGTTTTGTTTTTAGTAGCTTTGTGAGTCTGGTTTTAAATTCCATCTTGAGCTCTGATTTGATATGAGTGTGGTTAATTGATGGAAGCCTAGGTATCTGTATGTTTCTTCTTTGAGCATGTTATCTATAGTTTCATTGTTAATTGTTTCCCTCGTAGGGTGGTCTTTCCGCTGTCCCTTGTTGATATGAAGTAGCTTGCATTTACTTTACCAAATTCCATGTTGATGTCCAGGGTAAACGTTTCTGTGATTTTAAGGAGTTCCTTTAGCTGTGCCTTTGTGCTTGCATATAATTCTATGTCATCCATGTACAAGAGATGTGCTCTTTTTGTGTTCTCAGGTTGATTTTAGTTTTCCACGTACTCATGATTTGTATAAGAAATTGCCTGATGTTTCTATTGACTTTATATAATCACTCTGATTAGCCAACTGTGGGGTATCGAATCAAAGGCTTTTTTATAATCTATATAACCAGTATGAAGGTTTCTATAATTTTTCCTGGTTTGTTCCATGATGAAGCTGTCTATAATTAGCTGCTCCTTGCATCCTCGGCTGTTTTTCCTGCACTCTTTTTGCTCTTCCGTTAGAATGTTTTTGTGTGCTAGGTGTTGTTCTATTCCCCTGATAATTATGGCTGTAATGATCTTATATTGGGTTGGAAGCCACGTAATAGGTCGGTAATTTGACGGGTCCTTATTGTCTGAATTTTTGGATTTAAGGTATGTTATTCCTTGGGTGAGAAAACTGGGGAGTGTGCTAGGTTTTAAAATAATTTCATTAATTTGGCGAGTGAGAGCTTCATGTGTGGAGGTAAACTGTTTGTACCAGAAGTTATGAATGTTATCTATTCCAGGACATCTCCAGTTATGCGTGTATTTGATTGTTTCTGCAACTTCTTGTGTTGTCATTGCAAAGTCCTCTTGTTCCTCCAAGCACTTATCCATTATTATTATTATTATTATTATTATTATTATTTTGTATAGATCCTGGCAGGATACAGGATACACTGCTCGAATTTTAGGGGTTGATACTTTATCCGTTTATTCTTCTCCTTACGGGCGGTGTTGTCCTCAGCTGGAGCTGAAAATTCGATAACAAATATCACACAGCTAGATTTGTCCAGGTGGACTATGTCAGACTTGTTGGCTTAAATCTGCTTGCTAATGGAAAATGAAAAGTTCCTATAAATTTTATTGTTGTCCACTACGGACTCAATATCCCCGGGTACATATGGCAGCACTCGTACGAGTGCCTAAGGTGGAAATAAAGCACTCGCAATGCAGCGTCGTGCCTTTGGATATAGGCCGAAGTTAGATAAAAAGGACAAGCACTTAGTAAATGCATAAGTGATTCCCGCGCTTCGTGGCAGGCCCTGCAACTGTTATCAGGAACATCCATAGACGCGACTGCGATAGACTAAAGTGTTACTTACACCATCTTGACAAGCCGATATAAATCCCTCGGTCTCCGATCTCAGCCCTGCTGATTTTAAAAAGACAAATGTGTGCCTTGTCAACAAGTCACGTTCTTCCATAAGACAAGACGGAAGTACATGCCATGCATTGGCTTATCCACATGCTGCCGTGTTCAGCCGTTATAATACGGGCTTTAAGATATTTCGGCTCGAGTGCACTGACTGGTGTTCTATCAATTGCCCGGCCTTGAGTTTCAAGATCAAGTCGGAGTCCGAGTTCACTTGCTGCTCTTTGTGCAGCCTTAAAGAGAAATGCACGCACACTCGTTCTTTCATGATTTCGTACAAACGTCATCATAAGCCATAAGCGGATTCGAACTATTGATAGCCGCACAAGCCACCCTCAATACAACTCTGTCGTGCAGACACTTCACACTCAAGAGTCTCCTGCCTCCGTGCACTCATGGAAGGTAAATCCGAGGTACGAACAAATTCGGTTGCGTAATGCGGTTTACTTGCATCACTTACTGCTTTCGATCTAACTGGCGCAACTCATCCACATTCCATTTAAGGACACCAAAGGAATTAGAAGTATAGGAATGGCAAGCATATTAGTTCTGCAACCTTATTTTGCCCGGACAATTCCGACGACCAAATCTGCCGGATCAGGCGTCGATACTTGCCATCAAAAGACTCTTTAGATTTTAATGCAACCTGATGTTTAAGGATGCTTCTGCACGCAGATGTCTAAAGATGCTTCCGTCTGTGAGTTGTTAGTTCACACGATACGTTTATATGACACACGCTTAATATCCACAACAGTGTTTCAGTATTATAATATCGCTCTTTGGAATCAAAAACGTATACACTGTATCTAGACTAATAAAACGGCTAGAGTATAAATGAAACGGTTTCGGCAAAAAAGTCTATAAATCACAAAAATTTTATCACAGCTGGTATATCATAATTATTTTATACGGAACGTAATTTCAAAAGGGAATTATAGGAAAATCTATGCAATAAATCAAATTAGTGTTTGGTAAATAATAGCAAGCTTCTGACACACCCTGTATCCATGCTTCTTAATGTTGATGTTAAAGTTATAACCACTGATCATGAATGTATGCGATACAGTTTTGTTTTGTATACAGATTGTTAAGTTCCGCTCCACATGTATACAGATGTCAAAAATTTCATAGAAACGCAATTGCAAACCAACAAAAACATCAAAAATCGATAGAAATTGTTTTTTTTTATTTCGTCAAAGATCAATTTGATGAGAAGCAAGACAAATAACGAATTTTAGGCGTTAACAAAGTTTTACAAAAATGCAAGGGTTTTATTTTAAGCCCTGTATGTACTATTTTTTATGCAATCTTGCAAGTGAAAGCACATACCCAACAGATCCACCAAACGAACACCAGAAGCGCGTCTCGATATCGCGTTTCGCAATTCTCCATCTTCAAAGTTTGATGAAAAAAATTCCTGGTGCACTAATTATGGCCTACATACAGTTTAGTTTAGATATGAACAGTAGTAACTTAATTTAAATAGTCTAAATAGTTAACAGGCTGCTGGTCAAGACGTTCGGGAAGAAACAACCTTTAAAAATTTTTATTGTAAAAGTTTTAGCTCCGTGTGAATATTTCACTGAATTTTGTTTTTTCTTGTTCTCCAGATATTTTTATGCAAAAAAGATATTCCGCATCAATAGAACCTTTTTGAAATGGTTGAGTCCTACCTAATAAAAAAAAAGAAATTAAATATTGAGGTAGCTTTGATCCATTTATATAGTTTCAAAAAAGATCGTTTTTTTGTCTCGAAAAACGCTATATAATAAAAAATATATTCGCTCAGCTAAAAGTTCTGTATTGAAAAATATGAATGGTACTTCCTCCTAGGTCTCCCTTACCTGCCAAATATTGACTTCTAATGTCGTTGTTATCATCTTAAGTTACACTATCAGCTACCCAAATATAATTAAGTTAAATTAAACGATAACAAAACATTTTGCAAATATTGTTGCACAATTCCTAGATTAAGACGGAATATCTCAGCTGATAAGCAGCTTAGAAGAAAATTTTATAAACAAACATTTTGGTTGTCCTATTTATACTTAAGAGATTGCCTACATTGTCCCGGACACCCTGTATATAAAATGTAATTTTACATAAATGTAAGTAAAATGTTCCGTTAAGATATGACATTAATAATTGTTAATCAATTTTAGTGATAGTGACCCAAAATGGGTTCGTCTTGGTGCATTAAACTTAGACAAGAAAGAAGAATATGGACGTGTTGACTACCTTATTGATAAACTAATAGCACATCCAGAATACAGGTATCCACTGAAATACAATGACATTGCTCTTGTATCAACAGACAGACCTGTCCAGTTTTCAAAATTTGTAAGACCAGCTTGCCTATATACTAAAGCTGGTTTTCCAGGAAATATTGCTACTGCCACAGGATGGGGACAAACAGGTAAAACAAAAATATTAAAATCCGTACGACTAGATGCGTAATGTGTCGGTGTTCTAACGCAAAGCAAGTTAGATATAGCAGTTCGCATATCTTGTTTGGCTCTCACACTCAGGAACGAAAACCTGGCGTGTCATTTCAAAAAACCGGGTTTTTCAACCTTTCGGCGGGCCTATTTCGGAAAATATTAGAGATAGGACGAAACATTTTTCAGTACCACGTTTGATACCGAAAATATGATACCGCAAAGTTAACCAAAAAAGTCAACTTCGATGTAACACGGTTGAGGTCGCAATTTTAATTTTTTTCTGACGAAACTTTCTGCAAAGAGGGTTCTTCCGGTCTTACAAAACCCTATTGGTTTTGGTTGGGTTTCGATTTTGTTTGACGTTCTAAAAACGGGTGTTTTAGGGCGCTTATATCCTAAAGTGGGTAAGTCCTATCGAAATTTTCCAAGAGACGTTTTTCATAGGAGAACAAACTAAATGCATCTTTGTCGGAAAAATGGCGATAAAATAGAAAAACTGAAATTTTTCGAAAAAGTCATAAAAAGACGAATTTTTTTAGTCATTTTTTCTTTTTTATAAAAAAGTAGGTATCTGGTCAGAAAACTAATTACGGCAACAGAAAGTGCTTAAAAAACTACACAAAATGGACTGGGAAGGGTCCTAGATTATATACAGAGGGTGCGCTAACGAGGTGAAGTTTGCACCAAAGTTCCCAAGAATGGGTACATTTTTTGGGATTATCCTGTATTACAAGGAAACTGATATATCTAAGCCCGTAGGGTAAACAAAATATTTTTAGGTAGACCGTGACCACATTTCGAGCTTGTAACTTTTACGTTTAAATTACTGCAATTTTTTAAAGTTCAGAATTTAAATTCCAACTTTAACCTCACTTACTGTAAAATTATTTCCAGACCCGCGGATGGAGCATTTATTTGGCTACAAAAAAGCTCTAATATTTTCCTCTAACTACAAAGCAAATGGGTGAAAACCCGATTTAAAATCGGTCAAAAATCGATAGGTAACGATCCATATACGACGCGAAATCATAGGTGGCCTTGGCCTAGGATGATAATAAAATTTATTTTATATTGGACAGAGAGAGATATTTGGCATGTTAGTTGTGATAGATGTCACGCCTGAATTTTGATTTCTTTAAAGCAATTATTTATCTGATATTTTTTATTGCTTCGATTTATGTTTCTAAATTTATGCGTTAAAGAGTCGTTTTCACGATTTGTATTTTAAATTTACGACTTTAAGCCTACGTGCATTTTCATTGTGTTCAGAGAACTCTCTTGTGAGAAGAAACTGTCTTTTTGAATGAGAATTGATTTCAAAGAGTTATTGAAAAATCGAAGAAAATATAAACGTGTATCAAGGCATCTGCCCAGACAGTTTCTGTGAAGTGACCACCATCTCCGTTTTATAATGTAAGTTTTGGTTACTAATTTTTTTTTAAACAAAAATCGAAGTTTTGCGTTTAGTAATATCCTAGTATCATATATATACTTTATTTTATATGTTTTGAACCTTTTTTATTTGATTAATAGGTGTACATTTGAATATGCTCTTCCCAAGAAGTTATCGACTTTTGAAATTCTCATTTTCGTTACTGATTTAGTCAATCTTTGAACTGTACTATTAAATTTTGTATATTCATTACGGGATTGGGTAGGTTTTCGAACTTTTTGTTTTTTTTTATTTTCAGTTTTCTATCTAGTTTTACCAATTATTTCTGAAAAATCTTAAAATCGTGCATATATTGGAAAATTTTAAGTATTTTCGAGGATATCCGTAAACAAACCGGAAATCTTCTCTATACTGCATTTGAGGAGATATTAAAACATAAATATTACATCTTTATAGCAAATTTTTCTTATCTACAAGATTTGAAATCCGACATTTCTTCTCCGAGGTCTCATTATGAACCTAATTTTTTTAAAGACGGACCTGGATTTTTATTGACCTCTCAAAACTAATGATGTAGTGTATTTAAAAACCTCCTTTGTGAATTTGGCGAGATTCTGGTTTTCGGTCTCTCTCTAACACATTTTATCTTATAGAAAAGCTTAAATCTGTTCAAACGTCGTAATACATTGTTAGTTTTGTGAGTTGGAACGCTTTTTTAAAAGTAAATTAAAAATCCAGGTCCGTATTTTAAAAAATAAAGTTGTTAATGAGACCTCAAAGATATAACGTCGGATTTTAAATCTAAGTGTGTCATCTTGTAGAGGAAAAAAAGTATCTATAAAGATGAAAATTTGTTTATATCTTTTCAAATTCAGTTAGAAATAAAAATGCAAAAGACTTTTTTCCGATTTTTTCGAAAGTAATAATAATAATAATAATAATAAAGACGTTTATTAATCTTATAGTACAACTCTCAGTACACTAATGCATGGAAAACAAATAGCTTATACTATAATGATCAAAAGGTCGTTTATGCAGCTTCCCAGATAACAGAATCTAGGTGCTGTTGTGACCCAAAAAAAAGAATAATAACAAAAAATATATATAAAAAAAAATATACACACACATAATACAACAATGTAATAATTTTATACTAAAAATGTAATCTACTTTTGGAAGATGAACAATTCCTTAAAAAACATGACTTTATAAACAGCACAAGCAAAAAACTAAAGATGTTTAAAGATACCAAGACTTTGATTTTTTAAAATAAAAATTATCTAATTGGTCAGTTAGGGAGACCAATTCCAGAAATATATTAATAATACAATAGAAAAACTAATGCAACAAGAAAATAAAAAATGCAGGTGGTAAGAGGTGTGATAGGGATGTGAGATCAAAAGATTTAGGAAAATGAATTCGGAATTTTTCAACTTCGTGAATATTATAAGATATTGAATTGCGCAACTTTGCCATAATTTAGCCGAGCTTATATAATGTTCCAAAATCGCCATTTGTTTGTTCCGGCACTCCTATCAAAAATTGTGTTTATCGCTTATATTATCCTCGAGATTACATAAATCTGATGTATCAATTATATTCTCCGAAATAAAAATCAGCACCTGTACTGTAACAGTCCATTACTAATAGTGAAAAACATGATTAGCAAAATATATGACACTCGGTCATCCTGCTTAAAAAGCATCCTCGTTTAGTTCCATTGGAGAGTTGTACTAGTAGATAGTAGTTATGAAGCCCAGACGTTAGACCAAACTGGTCCTTGAGGCCTGCTCTGTAGTTTAATGTGTTAAATTTTTGTATTGTTGTCGATCAATAAATATTGTACTGGCAAAATTGTAATAAAAAATCACTCTGGGAAAGAGGAGCCTTCTTTAACATAATTTACAATTCTCTAACTTTTTGAAATGAGGTATAATCATTTATTTTATTTTGCAGATTATTCAGGCCCAAATAGTGAAAAACTACTGAAGGTACCACTCAACGTCTACGACAATAGCGTCTGTGCAAAAGCGTACCAAAAAGAAATAAGTATTAACCAGCAAATTACTAGAGGCATTGTAAAATCTATGTTATGCGCTGGGGATCTGAGAGGTGGAAGGGACACTTGCTTGGTATGTTGTAACATATTCAGAATTCTTATTTGCCTCCTTCACAAAATACATTTTACGGCCACTTCCAGGTTTTCTCTCCAAAGTTTATTGGCAATTTATTTTAACATTGAGTAACGATCTTTTTGGAACAAGAAGCACCTCTGTAACAGCTCGTTTACTCAAACCGTCCTCAATTAAATAGACTATCAGCGTTTTCTGCTGTATAGTGAAATATGGTATACTAACAAATTAATTATAAGACACTGACATGAAAGCATAAGTCATGTCTATCTTCCTTTTAAATAATGGGAAAGGCGGCTAAAGCTTATTTTACACAGTGCAGGAAAAAATGTTATGGTCGTAAGTGTATCTTTTGCTTTCGACACAACTGCGTATATTATTCAACATTCCATAAACTTGATTGTCAAATATATAAAAAAAAGTCTAATTACATGAAATCGGGTCATTTGGAATACATCTCATGGGACCTGCAAAGATACATGTCATTTCGTTTTCTCTAGGCCACCAATGTTATTTTATTAGATCTCTTAAAAACACAATGTTATAGGCTCCGAGTATAGCGTCTCTGCGGTGCTGAAGCAATCCATTAATCGATTTGTGGGTTGCTCAGCAACTGACAGCGACCTCATGTAAAAAATATAATTTAGAATAATAGTTGGTAATAGAAAACAGTACGAATTAATCGCAAGCATTTTATTCCTATTAGTACGTATTAAATTTCACCTCATACAGGCAACTAACTTATCCAATATCCTGTGGCTCAAACTAGAATTTCCACTAAATGTATTTGTTGCATCTGCCGCTCTCCCTCAGATAATTCCTTGAACGAGCTCTTCGACTTTTTTTCTGCTAAAGTGGATTTTCAAATCTCTGAATTCCCTTCCTCTGAAATCATTATCCTTGGAGATTTTAATGTTTACAATAAAGAATGTTTGGGGTCTTCTAGAACCGATCCCCAAGATCAGCATAGACATTTGCAATCAGTCACCACGAAGTATTTGGCAATATTATTAAGTTGATTGGGATGGTTTGCGGGATTTCTACTATTCCTTCCTTTGGAATCATAAATGTTTCCCTTCCAGCGATCCTACTGAAATTTGTTTGTTAGGCATAGACATATTTGTACCACCCTGTATTAAGAGTTCGACAATAAACTTTGGTTTTCGAAATCCTCCGACAATGCCAGACTAGAGAAAATCCGTACTCATAACAATTACCTTAAGACCCTCGAAATCATCACAATCGCATAATTTTCAAGGGTAAAAATGACTTCAACACACACATAATAGATTAAGTCCTTTCTTGGCAAAATTGTAGCCAATCCTTTTGGCCTTTGCTAAAAACATCAATCTACACTTCTGCAAAAGCATTTTGCAAAACAATTCTTCGTGAATTTTACTTTAACTCCTCCCCTTCATTTTTTCCCTCCCATCAGTACCGGCTTTGCCTTTCAATAGTCACAACCTTCAGGGTTAAAAAGGTTTGATATATTGCCAAAAACTTAATACCAAAAAGTTCTCTGGCCTTGGCGGTATTCTGGCCATAGTCCTAAAAATTGTGCTTTTGAACTAGCCACCTTGGTAAGGACCAGGGTATTCCAAGAGCCCTATGGAATGGGCATTTTTCTCAAAAGCTGGACATTTTTTCGTGTACAGGGTGATCCAATAATAGAGGTCGTCGGCTGTAGCTCGGCAACCATTAATGATAGAACTTAAGGAAAAAAATATGTATAGGTAAATCGGCCAATAGAAGCATAAATGCCAATTTTCCCTTAAATTTCCCTAATTGTGGTATATTGAAAATATAAGCATTGTATTCTTCAGTCAATTACGCACTTACGCAATTTACTTCAGATAATTTTTGTCTACTTTCAAAAATAACGTGGTGGGGGAAGGTCAAACATTTTTACTTTCAAATGTGGATATCTCTGTTTTGGATAAATCGATTTTATTCAACTTGGTGTCAAAAAGTCTCCTGTCAGGGAGCCATATAAAATGTACTGTAATGACTTTGTTAGTGGTCAATAGATGGCGTTGTTTCGGAATTCTCCAAATAATGCTTATTTTTTCAAAAAAAATCAAATTGTACGCTATGACTTTTATATCACAATTTACTTGATAGTTATAAAGGCCATTGAATAATGAGATAAACAATCCAGGTCCGCATTTAAGTTAAGAAAGTTGATGATGGTCTCTCGAATCCGAAACGTCAGATTAGAAAATAACCTTGCCGTTTTGTAGAGGAGAAAAAGTGACAATGACAAAGTGGAAATTATTTTCATCTCTCATTTCAATTAATCCTAAAATTTTAGGAAAACCAAAAACCTGGAAAAAACAAGGCTCCAATAGAGATTGTAAAGAACAAAACTTCACAAAGGAACATAACAAAAAAATACTAATCATAATCACATGGCTTCGCAATAACATAACTAAAGCTAGGGCGAAACATTAGACCAAGTTATACCTTGCTTTAGTGGAACAACAAAAAAAAAACGACGAAATAAACTAACAAAAAATATATTTAAAATTCCTGAAAACTACTTTCGCAAATGCTCAAAATGTCGGCCGTCATTGTCAATACAAAGTTGCAATCTTTTCTTTGTCGATTTTCAGTAATTTTAAATATATTTGTTGTTAGTTCATTTCTTCTTTTATTTTTGTTGTTTCACTAAAGCAAGATAGAACTCGGTTTAATCTTTTTGCCGAAGCCGAGTCCTGCCCTGCCTCGTCCTAGCTTTAGGTATTTTATTCCAAACCTTATGTGATTATGAGACTGAGTTTTAGTAATTTTTGTTTTGTCCTTTACAGATATTCAAGATTACTAAAGTTTCTTGGAGCCATGTTTTTTCCCAGTTTTTTGGACTCCCTAAAATTTTAGAATTAATTAATATTAATAAATTAATTAATAACAGATGGAAATAATTTCGACTTTGCCATTGTCACTTTTTCTCCTCTACAAAACGCCATGTTAATTTTTCAATCCGACTTTTCGGATTCGAGAGACCATCATCAACTTTCTTAATACGGACCTGAATTTTTTATTTCACTATTCAATGCCCTTCATAACTACCATATAAAGCAGCATTATTCGGAGAATTCCGAAAGAAAGCCATCACCACTACACAAAGTCATTAGGATACAGTTTATAGCTCCACGAGTACAGCAAAAATGCACTTTTTTTCGACACTAAGTTGAATAAATTCGGTTCATCCAAAACAGACATATCAACAAAATGTTTGACCTTCCCTTACCACTTTATTTTTGAAAACAGACAAAAATGGTCTAAGCAAAAAAGTGCGTAATTGGTTGAACAGTATAATGCTTATATTTTCAACATACCTCAATAGGGGAAATTTAAGAGAAAATTGGCATTTATACTTTTGTGTTGTTGTTACGTCCCCTAGCGGTCAACTTTCGAACATGAAAATAATTTACAGCGATTTATCTTAGCCGATTTACCTACAAAAATGTTTTTCCCTAAGTTCTGTCATTAAAGGTTCCCGAGCTATAGCCGTCGACCTCTATTATTGGACCACTCTCTACAGCCTGTTCCCAAAAAGGATTCGAAAACTCTTCCCTCTAGATATAAACTCATTTCCCTACTCCCAGAGGCAATGGAGAAGTATATCAATATACTGCTCTTTTAAATAACTTTAAAAATAATTGAAAGGTATAAACCTATACTTTTGTTCCGCCTATCGCATCGTAAATCAGACCCCAACCTCGAGTATGGCTCGGATATATGGGGAGCAGCCTCTCCTTCCATCCTTAACCCTGTAGAAAGAAGAGTTACTGTCCTGAATGATGATACAAACATCATAAGGAAGCCTGCGTCACTAGAGCAAAAAATCATCTCCAAGGATATTAATTCTAAATAGTGTTTTATATTTTTAATAAATTGAGCGCTCTCGTCAGCAACCCATGAGATTTTAAAAATCCGGCGCCTAAAAACGATAAAAATAAACCGTCTAACATTCGCCTATTTACATTTTCTTGTGGTCCATTAATTATTTATTTAAATATTTCAGGGTGATTCTGGAGGACCTTTATTTGTAACAGAAAAAGAGAATATGTGCAAATTTTACGTGATAGGAGTGACATCTTTTGGCAAGCTTTGTGCTCAAGAAAATGTGCCAGCAATATATACCAGGGTTTCTGAATACGTTGAATGGATTGAAAACACCATATGGTGAATACAAAAAACATTGTAACATAGGGTAGTCGTTTTTTTAATAAAAGTACGAAGACTAACGAAAAACGTTTTATTTTACAATTAATTTGAGCTTCAGTGCATACCTAATACTAAAATAACTTAAACCTGAATATTTTGGAATGATTTTTACAGCCATTTGTTATATGGTATCCTATTCTATAGAACATCCCAGTTTCACAATAATTAACAGGGAATCACCACGGACTACGGTAAATGAAATATAGGACAACTTTTCATACTGCCCACGTATTGTTTGAAGATGCCTCATACAATCAAAGGCGAAACGTTAAACTTTGAGATTATCTAATCCCAAGAACCATGGATTCCTTATAAACTAGTCATTCAAGCTTATATTTTAAAGAGGAAAAGACCCCCTTAATTATTTTGAAACTGGATAATAGTAGGCACAACCAAAATAAAATATTTTAAAACATTCCAATAAAGGTCTAATTGCCGCTACAGATAAGAAAATATTAGAACAAAGCAGAGTGGATGCAAAAAGTTCCTACTCCACTTGGATCAGATAAAAGACATGCACAAAGGGCCCCGCAGTAATCTCACGGAAAATGGTTCTCGGTGAAATTGTGTGAAATTTTAATATACTGATCAAAAGTTACCATTGTCGGAAACAAATCTAACGAATCGTTTTCGAGTTGTGGTAAGTTAAAAGTCATCAGGTTCAGAAGATTCGGAGTTGGCATGAAACTATGCCTTAAGAATTAGGATCTAAAAGTTAATACCTATATATAATACAGATTGAAACAAAAAGTATATATTACTAATAATATTGAACCTACATATTAAAACGAATTCGCTGGCAATCTATCTTAACGATTATTAATTATTGTTATAAATATATACAAAAAAAAAAACAAGCATTGAAAGAATCTCCCACCCCAGTCTACGACATAATAACTTAAGAAAAGACTGTATGACATTTTCTTAAAGAATTCGTACCCCCATAAATTATTTAAAACACTAATATTTAACACTGCTCCACATAATAAAATAGTACGCAACACGTTCACTAAATTAAAAGATAGGAATGAAATACAAAAGTCATTAAATATTGTATATAGTATTCCTTGTTCTAAATGTGAAGGTCATAGGCCAAACATCCAGGGTTTTAAAAGAACACACACTCAATCAGCGCACTTATTTAACTCTAATGAAACACAAATATTATGTAAAGAAACCAATTATAATAAGAGACTGTTTCTAGAGATGGTGGAAATATATTTAAAGCCTAATTCTCTAAATAAAAAAACTGACATAGAAGATCTTAGTATTATTTACTCAAATTTATTTAACTTGAACGCTTATTATAATAGTAATAATAGTTTAAATAATATAGACACATCCTTATAAGCTTTATTTTCACGTTTTGAGATCTATATCTGGTCAGTCTCATCAATACAATAATTTCCGATGGCATAAAACCTATTTTTCAATTAAATTTATACATATAAAATTACACAATTAACAAATCCACAAGAATAGAAAATCCTAGATTTACTTGTCTCAATTATCCTGAAAGAACATACTATAACTTTCCTGACAGGGTTAAAAAACTACATAATATGTTATTTGTTTCGTTTTCAATGCATTAAAATAGCTTCGAGAACAGAATTCCTACCAGTATGTTAAAATAATCAATGATGTTAAGTTCACATGTTAGTTTTTCGCAAGAAGTTATCTATATTTAATTGCAGCATATTTTTAAAATCTTAATCAATATACAAATATGGGTGAAAAAAAAACATTTTCTCCTTTCATATTTCAGTTCTGAACAAGGTAACAAAGATTACCTAAAGCTATATATATGTATATATATATACATATATATATATATATATATATATATATATATATATATATATATATATATAATATATAATATATATATATATATATATATATATATATATATATATATATGTTGTTGTGAGTTCTCTTGCTCGTTCTACATTAGCTCCTTCCACCAAAACTTATTGTGGATATTTATTTAAAATACCACCGGCATCGGCAGTTCTGTGTTGATTTAAAATGGCCGTTCCTTGCTTCAAAGTCAATGACATTTTGTAAACGATGCCTAAACCTCGAAGTAGAGGACCAGCATCGCGGTACCCTCGATCTAATATGAAAATGCTGCTTAGCTGCATCATTATTACGTGAGTCCAAGAAATAAGGACCTTGTATGTCAAGTATATATCCCTTAGGCGGCACAATCAAAGCAGGCTTTACTAAATGTCTTCCCTTATGTCTGGAGTAAGATTGACGAAGAACACGTAAATTACTACTTTTATTTATATAGGAATGTCGATATATGGTATTGTTCTAACAATATTTGGTTCAGCATTGTATAATTTGTTTTCGAATTCAGTTACATTTCGGTTAATATATTCATTTCTTGTAATTGCTTGCAATCTTTGCGCTAAAGATATTCTGACATTCGTAATAACAAGGCATAAATTTTGTCTTGAAGAATATCGAACAATTACTTTAAGAAATTCACCACTAAGCCCCTGCTTTAATTTGCATGAAAACCTTAACAGATATTTTATGTTTATCAATTTAAGTCCATGTTCCTGTCGCACTGGGTTACAGTACCTGTAAAGTTCCCCAAACTGATCAGTAGTTATAATATGGGAGCGCCTCCTCCTCCTCCTCTTCCTCTCTCTCATGTCCCTCATTCTTAACTTCCTCCCCTTTTATTCTCATTCGCATCATATTTTTAATTTTTTCTCTTTGTTCTCCCACATTTGATTTTGCATTCTTAAGTCTTATAAATAGGTGCATCATGATCATTTTAGTATGCCGAGGCACATTTACTAAGCTGTGCTCGAGTTGCGTAAAAAGTTATTTTTGAATTTTTCCACCAATTTTG
Source organism: Kuschelorhynchus macadamiae (assembly GCA_030620095.1). Taxonomy (NCBI): domain Eukaryota; kingdom Metazoa; phylum Arthropoda; class Insecta; order Coleoptera; family Curculionidae; genus Kuschelorhynchus; species Kuschelorhynchus macadamiae. The sequence continues at coordinate 882 of JAUTXW010004453.1, read as the reverse complement.
TATAAAACAAAAAGAAAAAATGTGTCAAGTAATAAGTGAATTATGTGTAATCGCGAAAAATTAACTACAACTATCAGACAGTTAAAAGTTAAATATCTCAATTTCTTTGAAGTGATTTCGAAAGATGAATACACCAAGCTGTTTTATCCACTGAAACGAGATTATTTGGAAGCAATTGACTGTTGTGATGATTATTTAGAAGGAATTATAAGCCTTACTACGTTTTTCAATACATTTGGGAAATCATACTTTGTAGGAGAATTAAGCCACCTAATAGAATTTATAGGAGAAGATTGCCAATTTATACCTGCTATTATTGCAACCCAAAAGAGGTTTCAATTATACGAAGATAAAAAACAGGTATTATCAAAGAAAGTTAATCCTATTCGCAAGAGACGTCCCCCTACATATTTAAAATATTATGTTAAATAAATGAAATGGCTGAGTTGCTGATTGCAGTTAAATTATTAGAGGAGAAATTTAGTAATCTTTCAAAAACCTATTTCTCATATTGTATGGCAAGTGGTCCGGAGTGGATAGACTTTTATTGTAATCAATCTGAGGAATTCGTAAAGGCTGCCCTCTGTTGCAACAAATACATTGAAACATTAAATTTTTTTCAACTTATTCAAGATCTAAAAGATATTGGCTTTGGTTACTATTTAAAAGACTTGAAGCAATTTATTGACGAGGATACTATTCTTCAAGAAATTGAAAAGGAAGAATAAATTTAATAATATTTACAATGGAGCAAATGGTTACTGAAATGTATGAAGAGTTTATTATATCTGCTGCATACTTCCAATATTTATCAATTGTAGGCGAAGAAGACGCAGAAGCACAAGATTTGTCAGCATATGTTAATAATATAGATCGAATGGA